>JAIUZE010020276.1:0-21274 GCA_022085475.1 Heliosperma pusillum
GCAACGGCGCCAAATTTGACGGCCTTTTATACGGTGTCGTTAATTCCGCAAATTAGCTAGGCCAAATAACAATTTATAAAACCGAATCTAGACTCAAACCAACCTAAATAAAAGGGTAGTAAGGGTAAGAAAAGGATCGAACCCAAGGTAAAGCGGTATTAGCTAAAAATAATCTAATCTAGACTCTTGCAAAATATCAATTAACAAAACTAATGACTCTAATCACAAATTAAGGCACTAATTACTAATTAAGACACTAATTAAAACAAAGACTTAAATTAATTACAAACTATGATATTCACAATAGGAAAACATGTGGGAAAACATAATTGGGGGAGTTTGGGTAAAAAGATGAGTTAACATGAAATATGAAATTCTAGTTTAGGCACTAGCACAAACACCTTCAATGCAATTAACCAAATATGAGAGAAAATACTTAGTGTAACTATCCCAAGTAACACAACAATTAGCAAAGATGACTCCTTTCTACCTCTCTTCTCATTTATCTAATACCATCTCCTAAGAAATAGTCAACATGAATTAAACCACCCAAAATTGACTCTTTACAACTTAATCAACACTTATTAAAACATAAGCATAAACAAAGGAGTAAGCTTTAAGCATTCAACCAAAGGATTAAGCTAGAATTATGTAATTCAACATTAAACCATGTAAAAATCACACAACATACAATTTATTTCTCAAAAGACTCAAACTTTTAAACCAAAGATGAAACCTTTCAAGTCTACTTCACACATTCAAGCATAGGGTGACAATTCCTACTAAGAACAAGCATTTATCAAGTAAACAAAATGTCAAGCTAGTCAAACCAAACATTCATTCACTCAACATAAAAGATTAACATAAACAAATTGCATTAAATAAAGAAGAAGAGGATTATAGAGTTATACAATGTTAAAAGTGTGAACTTGTTCAAATTACACCAACTAATGAAAGGATTAGCTACCCATAGTCTTCATATTACAACCCATTTCTAAATAAAATCAATTACAAGAGCCAAAGTTGAAGAACAAAGTAGAGAATTTCTAAGGAAAAATATGATGTTCAATGTTGTATGCTTGGCTCCCCTCTCTCTCTTCAGTTTTCTTCTTATATACCCTTGGTCCGCAAACCTAGGGGCCTTGAAAGGTGGGCTTCCAAAAGACAAGACGGAGAAATGAAGAAATCCCGTGCTGAGAAAGGACGCATGCTGCGTCCTACGACGTAGGCTGCGTCGTGCACTGCCCAATTTTCCCTTGCTTTTCCTTCTTGACTTTCGTTGACCCATGGACTTTTGGCCCCGCCTTCACTTCCATTGACCCATTGGGTTTGGTCTTCATGCCTTGGTGATTCATTGCTAGCCCACTCCAATTTCCGGGTTTTTGGGTCTCGGGTTTCGGGTTTGAATTTCATTGACTTTTGGGTTTGACTCTCAAAATTGACTTAAAATACTAAATACCAACATTATTACAAAAACTAAAATTAACATAAAACAAAGCTAATGACCCGTAAAAAGTAAAACGAAAGACTCTAAAAAATACTACTAGACACGACATAATTTGGTGTTGTCAGTGGGTCAAATAACAAAGGGCAAGAAAGTAATTGTTGGGGGCGAGATATAGCAAACTCCTATCCAATAGTCGTTTTCTGATTTTTTCCATGTGTTTATTCTATACACAAATTCTCATCTACTTTATCCGTCTTAATCATAAATACGGGTTAAATAACATATCATTTTCATATATAGGAAAACAAAATGCTTAGTTATTAAAAAAATGTTTTGTCCAACTCTTTCAAGTAACATTCTATCTGTCTCGTTTTAATCCGTCTCATAAGAGTTTTATTGTATTCTATATGCCTCACACGAATAACACGAGAGTAGCACAATAATACCGGAGTAACAACATAGTAATACAAGAATAACACCGGAGTAACAACACAGTAACACAAGAATAACACCGGAGTAACAACACATTAACACAAGAATAACACCTGAGTAACTTCACATTAACACAAGAATAACACCGGAGTAACAACACAGTAACACAAGAATAACACCTGAGTAACAGCACAGTAACACAAGAATAACACGAAGTAACAACACAGTAACACAAGGATAACACGGAGTAACAACACAGTAACACAAGAAAAGCACCGGAGTAACAGCACAGTAACACAATAATAACACCGGAATAATATAAGAGTAACACTGTAATAACACGTGGTAACAAAAAATTAACATAAGAGTAACACCGGAATAACACGTGATAACAAAAAAAAACAGTAAACTAATAATATAAGAGTAACATTACAATAACACGTGATAAAAAAAATAAAATAAGAGTAACAATGGAATAACACACGGTAAAAAAAATATACTCCCTCATATTCACTCATTTCTTCCCTTTTCCCTTTTACACAAGAATTAAGAAAATAAATTTTTAAAAAAATAACGTAAGAGTAACACTTAAATAGAACGCGGTAACAAAAAAAAAGACTAAAAAAGCGTAAGAGCAACACTAGAAAAACACGTGGTGACAAACAAAAGTAAAAAAAAAACGTAAGAGTAACACTTGAATAACACATGGTAACAAAAAAGTAAAAAATAACATAAGAGTAACACTTGAATAACACGCAGCAACAAAAAAGTTTTTTAAAAACAATAACGTAAGAATAACACTAGAATAACATGCGGTTAAAAAAAAGTAAAAAAAAAAGACGCAAGAGTAACAAGGGGGAACAAAAAATTTTTAAAAAAAAATAACGTAAGACTAACACTGTAATAACGCGCGGTAACAAAAAAAGACTAACCTCGACAGCCACCACCTCAACAGCCGCCATCTTCGGCCTCCCCTCCACAAGCTGCCATCCTCACGACGTCGGCACCATTAAAAGGACTAAAGTTATAGTCTCAATCTATTAAAGTTACACTTTCAATGAACTAAAGTTACATTTTCAACGGACTAAAATTACACTCTCAATATACTAAAGTTACACTATAAATGACTAATGTTACAATCGTAAAACATAAAATTATACCATAAATGACTAAAGTTTCACTTTCAATATAATAAAGTTACGTTCTGAAAAGCTTGGAGTTACACTTTAAATTATTTAAAATTTCAAAATTCAAAATTAAGGTGCAATAAAATTACTTAGTAAATAAATTTACATTATTTTGGATTAAAGTTACACTTCTAAAATGTTAAAATTACACTACAAAAATATGAGAACTTGTCTTAAAATCACTTTTAAACATAAAAATACACTATTTTGGAATGAAGTTATACTCGTACAAGAACAAAGTTACACTCTAAAAATACGTAAAATGTCAAAAACTTGTCTTAAAAGCATTTTTTAGTATAAAATTACACTATTTTGAATTAAAGTTACACTCGTAAAAGATCAAAGTTACACTCTAAAAATACGTAAAATGTCGAGAACTTGTCTTAAAATCATTTTTTAGTACAAAATTACACTATTTTGGAGTAAAGTTACACTTGTAAAAGAATAGAGTTACACTATAAATATACGTAAAATGTCAAGAATTTGTCTCAAAATCACTTTTTAGTATAAGGTTACACTTTTTTGAATTAAAGTTACACTTATAAAAGGCTAAAGTTACACTCTGAAAATACGTAAAAATTCAAAATCTTGTCGTAAAATCAATTTTTAGTATAAGGTTACACTTTTTTTAATTAAAGTTACACTTGTAAAAGGCTAAAGTTACCCTCTCAAAATACGTAAAATGTTAAAATCTTGTCGTAAAATAAATTTTTAGTATAACGTTTACACTCGTAAAAGATCAAAGTTACACTTGTAAAACTGCACACTTGTAAAAAAACAAAAGTTACCCTTGAAAACAAAAGTTAAACCCTAAAAATGCTAAAATGTCATCAACTTTAAGCTAGAGAGAGAAATATAATTAATTAGTGTATAAGTAAGGAATTAGTGTATTGGTTACTTTTTGCTTTTAATCTCAACCACCCAACTTGAAAGATCTAAGGGCTCATAAGAGGACTTAGCGACTCAAAAGATATGAAGGACTCATATATATATATATATATAAAAGAAAGAAAAAACATTTAATCGATTAGAAAAACTTACGTTTGTCTCAGCAGCTCTAGGATTAACCCACTCGCCCTTCTTGGTTTTCTTTGTCTTTTCAAACAACTTTTACGACGTAGAATGTAACAACCCGAAATGTACCCTATTTTTCTAGTGAAAATATTTTACGGATACTTTTCAGCAAATTTAAGTTTTAATTAAGAATTTGTTGTTTCGAGTCGAATTTGGAATTTCCAAGTTCGTATTTGTAATTTCCGCGAGATTCCATGAGAATCCCGTTTTAAGTCGTCTTTGACTTTTCTTGACTTTTAAGTCGTCTTTGACTTTTCTTGACTTTTGAGTCGTCTTTGACTTTTCTTGACTCTTAAGTCGACTTTGACTTTCGTTGACTTTTCCGACTCATCCCGTAAATTGAAAGACCGAAATTATATTTGAAAAATAATAAATTTAATTTTTTTTTAATTTATTAAGATTTATTTGAATTTATGATAATTTAATATAATTATTTTAAATTTATTTGGAATTAAAGAATAGGTTTTACGGTTTAACCCCGAACGTCATTTAACTATTCCCGAGTCAACTTAAGTCCCGAAACAAACCCGAAACCCGACTTTTGCATGAGTCACACGCCCATGTCACCTTTTTCCACTCATATTAGATCTTTTAATTAATTTGATTAAACTAATACAAATATCTAAGATATTTGTTACTTTATCAATCGGTCCGTTTAAATTACGTAAATCGCTTAAAAACAGACCCGATTACTCCACTCCACACGCCTCCCCTCTTCTCCTCTTAGGATCAGATATTTTCATTTAACTAACATAATATCTAAATAATATCTAGATATTTGATTAAACAATTATAAAATCTAATAATATCTAATTAATTACCATAAAATGTTTATAAAACCCGAGTCAATCCCGTAACAACAATTTCAAAACCCGACTCCATTATTTCCTATATTACACGGCACACCTTCCCACTTTACTCACTACTTATCTTTTCATTTTACATTAAATCAACTTAATATCTAATTAATACATTCTTTAATATAATCATAATCGTTCTTCGTGTTCTTGAGCGTTCTTCATCGTTCTTGAGCAAAATCGTCACAAAAACTTCGTTACTTGGTCAAATCCGTCCTAACTTATATTTCTAGAGTCTCCTCTCCACTCTTCATCTCCATGTACGTTTTATTTCCAATTCCGACAAAATCGTTTTCAACACTTTAATTGTTGAAATCAAGTTTTAATTCTAATAATGTTATTCTTGTCATTTCTTATAAGGGAAGATTATGAAGACGAGTTTGGTGACTCGTATATTTTAGAAGAAGATTAGTAGACGGGTTTCTTAGTTCTTCTTTTTGGTGCTACTTGATTTTGTGCTAGCTAAGGTAACGATTCCGAGTTACTCGACGAATTAATGTTACATACTTTAGTTGTTGTTTATGCTTTACGGTTTTTAAGTAGTAACATGATAAGTGGTTATGATTATTATGTTGTATGAATTTTTAGCATGTTTAGTGTTCTTGACATATTTGGATGATTTTTTCATAATCATGATTTTTGTATGAATGATGGTTGAATTGGTTGTTAAAAATGGATGTTGTTAATAAAAATAATGTTAGAAATAATTTGGAGTGGTGGTTGGTTTGGCCGTGAGAAGTGGCCGTGGGTGGAGGCTGAGAACCGGCCGGTTCAGGCCTGGTTCAGCCCGGTTCAGGCCGGTCCAGCCAGGTCTGGATTGGTCCGTGGTTGGTCCTTTGGGTTTGTGTCGATACTTGATTGTTTTGTTGTTGTTTTGACGGGTTTTAAATATGTTAAGCATGCGGGAAAATATTAAGAAACGGTTTTAGAAAAGTCGACCAAAACAACCCAACTAGGCCCGGTTCTTTCTCGGCCCAAAACAGTCCGTGGGTCCCCTTTGGACTTGTGACGGTTTTTGAGTTATTGATATTTTATCTTGTTTTGTAATATTTAGCAAGTGGGAAATTTTAATAAGTAAATTATTTATTTAAACGGTTTTCAAAATATTATTATTTCTCACATGTTAGAAATTATAATACGAGATTGTAGTTTAATTTGATATCCTTTAAGTCAAGCGGGTTTTCGTAAGATTTAATAATTCACATGTTAGAAGTTGGAATAAAATGGCATGAATTGAATATGATGATTTTATGTTCAAGTATAAATGGTAAAGACTCTGTTTCTAGCCGGTTTGACCAAACGGGTTTGGTCAAACTAAGATCTAGTCAGCCCCGTTTTGACTGATGACCCGTAGCGGGACTCGGGTCGGGGATTTGTCTTCAAGTAAGGTTGTATTTAATTAATGAATTAGCCTTAGTAGATATGAGGCGATATGATATTTGAATATGATTTATATGCAATTAGTCACATGATAGGAAGTTTTTCCCGTGACTGTTTGATTGTATGATATATGTCGTGTTGACTAAGTACCCATAGAGAATTATAAGTATATGGCGTCTTGACCATTCTAATTCTAAATGAGTATCTTGGACCATGTCATAGATAGGCCTTACTATCTTTAACGAGCATATGGAGTTCACAGCTTGATAGCTTTTGTGTTCCGGCCTGGGGGGTTTATCTCCAAGTCGGAGCATGGTTGCCTAATAGTTCCACTTTGGGAATGGAGCCAGCTTAAGTACTAGCCAACTCTGCTTAGGGGGGCGCCTAGTAGAGATTCTTGTGTACTTTTGGTCATGAGACGGGGAATGGAATAGCTGTTGTCGCTAGGTCTGATCAGTCTAGGACTAGGATGTTTTCCTACCTTGTGGTATAGCCTCGAGTTACAGAAGTCGACTATTGACGGTCCTAAGAACTTGATGATCATTATTTATATACATATTTTATGCTTCCCGTAGACACAATTAACTCGATTTACCGTCTTTCCTTGCTTATTCTATGCTATTTTAGCTAGAATATCGATTCTGCCGTTCTATTATGTTTTAATGCAGATTGGATGCATTTGGAGCTTTTTTAGTAGATATGAAGCATGGCGGAGTCGGATCGTAGAAGGTTAGACATGGGAATCGAGAACAAAAGAGAAGAAATGAAGAAAATCGAAGAAACGAGCCAAAAGAAGGTCTGCTCGATCGAGCAACTATACTTGCTCGATCGAGTCGGTCTGAAGGTTGCTCGATCTAGCAAGATACCCTTGCTCGATCGAGCAACCTTGTTTTTCGACGACTTTTTCTTATTTTCCTAAACTTTAACCTAATTAAATAGATTTTTGTATTATAAAAGGAAAGCTTGTCTCACATGCTTTCTTATGCTTTTCAAGGCTTTATTGCTTTAAATTAGAAACCCTAATTTAGTTTGCTTGCCTCCGGATTTTATTCATCAAAGACGATTGTCTTTAGTTCAACTTGTATTCGGTATTTCTCAATCTTTCTTAGTTATTTATTTAATTGTCTTCTTGTTCTTAATTGTTCTTTGTTCATCCTTTCATAGTTATTAATCATGTTTACTTTAATTATTAGTGTTGTTGTTTATATCGTTATGAGTAGCTAAATTCCTTTCTAGGGTTGGAAGGGGATCTAGGATTGTTAGAAGGGGTAGATTAATTAATTGAATTGCAATTGCATGGTTATCGTTTGATTATCGTTTTAATTCTAGTTGTTTGATTACTGGCCAGGATTAATTAACTAGTCTTGCAAATTAGGATTGACACCGACCGGGTTAAGACTAAGATAGGCTACGATAATTGAATAGAACTCGTTTAATGACAGCGATCGCATGTTAAATTGTAGATCTAAAGGGCATAATTGAATCGACCGATCTTGTGACCTTAGATAACTTTATTGCATGATAATTGATTACTCCCTTACCCCTGAACAATAATCCTAGTGAACCTGTGACCCTAGACTTTTAATCTCATTGTTTTCAACCTTATTAGTTTGTTATTGCTTATAGTTAGTTATTGCTTATTACTAGTTGTTATTTTTATTAGTGATAGTTGTTATTGTTATTGTTGTTATTTATTGTTGTTATTGATTGCTTTTAGTTTAGAACTCAATCTCAAACCCCGAAATTGTTACATAAGAGACAAACCTAGTTTAACATATTAGAATACTACCGCCTCCCTGTGGATTCGATACCTTGCTTACCGCTGACTATTAGTTAGTAGTGAATTAGGTTTTACTTTGATTAAGGTGACGCGACTTTACCCTTATCAGAACTTATGCCTGTTTATAGACGTATTGGTCTTTCATGTTTGATGATTCTATGAGTCTTAGAAGGTGAGATGCAAGCCGGCTAAGGTTGATAGAGTTTGGATTACCGGTTGTTAACTGATTCACATGATAGTTGTATGATTAGGGTTTGACTGTATCAGGGCCATGTTTTAAATGTAACCTCTGAGCCAGCATACCAGCTTCCCTACCTCGTGTTATAGGTTGTTAACGGATTGGCATGATAGCTTTCATATGCTAGGTTATATGTTAGTTAATTGTTTCATAACATGAAAAGCATATCGTATTTGTTAAGGTTTGGTATTTTCCATATACATCTCTTTTATGTTATTCATGTTTTATTAAACTCGACATTTCGTGGCTGGGAGAACTCGGAGTTACTCCCCACTGACTGTGGCTTCCGTGTTTATATTTAATGCGGTTGGCAGGTTTGTGATGCATACTTGGGTCCATTGACGAGCTAGCGAGCGAAGTATTTACCTTGGACCTATATTCGGTTCTTAGATTGTATATTATTATACACTCTTTTAGTTCCGTATTTTCGGGAGATATGTCTCCCGTTTTGGATTTTCTTATGTATAATATTATTTTCCTTTTGTTATGAACCTTTTTATTTTAAGACACCTTTGTTATGATGAATATATTTAATAGTAGGTTCCGGTTTTAAAATTTACCGATTTTCACTAAAGTGAACCTATTAGAAACGTATTCTCATCTTTTATTTATTTAAATTATTTTTTTTCTTTCCGCAAATTTGAGGGTGTCACAGGGAGGATAATGCAGAGTATAACAAAGTCCCTTTGGTTAAATGGCAGAAAATGTGTGTTCCTAAGAAAGAAGGAGGACTAGGCTTAAAGCAGAGCCTAGTCTGGAATATAGCCTTGGTTGGAAAACTTACTTGGTGGATTACTACTCATCTTGATAGACTATGCGTCCAGTGGGTCAATCATTTATTTATGAAAGGCTCTTCTTGGGAGGATTATGTTCCAAATGAAGATTGTAGCTGGCATTGGAAGAGAATTTGTAGGGTCAAGGATATGGTGAGGGATTGGTGTTGTACTGCAGGAGAGTATACTGTCAAAGGCTGCTATGAATGGCTGAGGATGAAGAAAGAACAGGTCGATTGGCATAAAACTATTTGGTGTCCAATGGCTGTTCCAAAACATAATTTTATAGCTTGAATAATAGCTCACAAAGCCTTGAAACTAAAAGACAGATTGTTCAAACTACATATCAGTCAAGATGATTTATGTTGCATTTTTGCACAGGCTACAGAGACTCAGGTACATCTCTTTGTAGAATGTTTATACAGCAGGAACATTATGAGTCGAGTTGGAAAATGGCTTGGTACTGATATCAGTAGGGCGGATTATATCCTATTCATTGCTGGCAAAAGATGGAGTAGGATCACGAAGAGAATTATAAATGCTGCTATCCTAGCTTGTTGGTATTTCATCTCGTGGCAAAGAAATGAAGCTCGAATTCAGCAACAGATTATCATGCCTGAAGTGATAGTACAACAAGTACAAGAAGTTGTTAGAAATAGATTCAATGTTTGTAAGCCTTGTGGTCTATCTTATAAATATGCACAATGGTTATCCAAGGTGAAATTAAATTAGTATTTGCATTTGAAGTTGTAGAGTTAAACAGTTGTCTTATGTAATTGTTTTGGTTATCTAATATAATGCTTACATTTTATGAAAAAAACAAGGAAAAATTAATGGAAATAATCCATCCTATGTGTCGTAGTCCACCAATAATCCAACTTTTATTTAATCCCATAATAAAACCTACTAATTACCTTCTCTTTAAAGCCTAAATCAGTTGGAAGGGCTACCTATACAACCGGTTAAAGCCTTTATTTTCTTAATTTGTCTTCTTCTTCATACTACACCCTTCTTCTCCCTTGTTCTTTCAATCTCCATTAATACTCCTCTGACGCCTGATCAGAAACAACCACCGAATCAACCACCAGACACTCTTGCCGAACTCCACACTCACCACAAAATTATTGACCCACCATTATCACTACTGCCACCATAACCCCGTCAAGCTTAACCTCCAATTCTGGGTTGAAGCTTTAATTTAGGTTGAAATCGATTTCGGTTTCGGTTTGTTGATGATTAAAATCTCCATAACAACAACAAACAAGAACAATATAATGATAAATTCAATTCAAATCACAATAAAGCAACTCCACATTATCCTTTTCATAAGCTAAACTACCCGTTCTTGTTTAACTGCTACATCCAGTACTTATTAGAAGATGGTGGTTGATAATTTGACAAACTACTTCACTGTTTACAAGTTGAAGTCAATAAAAGGAGAATAACAACAATGAATAATTTTGATCCTGTTATACATGCCAACAAAGCCCCACTTTTGCACCGCCATTACCACTTTTGCACCACCACCACCATTATTCCATACCATGGATTTTATCTTCACTTTCAGTGATGTGTGAGGGAAATTGTTTGAGATAGAAGCGGGACATGTACTTGGGGATTGGAGATTTCATTATCTTGTCCTCCATTTGTGCACCCATACATATATGTTGCTATGACGCCATGGTTAATCTAGGTATAACCATTGTTTTTTAAGATTTAAAAACGTTGGATTGATTTAATTACAATTAGTTTGGTTCAATTTTTTGGAGGTTGGTATTTTACAATTGGAAGCAAGTCATGGGAGAAAGGGAAGTGGTTGTGAAGGTTAATAATGGTGGTTGTTTGGTTTTGTGTAATTAGAATAATTTAATTTCATCAAGGAGAAAAAAAAGGAAGAAAGAAGAAGATTAGATAGATGGCATAAGAAGGAAGAAGGAAGAAGGAAGAAAAATGGAGAAAGAAAGATGAAGATGTAGTTTAATAACAATAATGGCTACATTAACCGGAAATAACAGGTAAAAAAAAGACCAAGTTTATTATGGGATTAAATAGAAGTTGGATTATTGGTGGAATACGACCAATAGTATGGATTATTCCCATTAATTTTTCCAAAAAACAATGATAATCAATAGGAAAAATTAATGGGAATAATCCATACTATGGGTCGTATTTAATCCGATAATAAACCTAATCTTTACTCAACTTATCTCAGCCTAAACTTGGTCTTCTATGACCTGTTATTTCCGGTTAATGAAGCATATTATTTTTTTTTTTTTAAAAAAAAAAGCATATTATTGTAATCTTCCTTCTTCTGCTATCTATCTAATATTCTTCTTTGTCCTTGATGAAATTAAATTATTCTAATTACACAAAACCAAACAACCACCATTCTTAACTTTAAAAAATCACATCCTTTTCTCCCATGACTTGCTTCCATTTGTAAAATATCAACCTCCAAAAAGTTGTCCCAAATTAATTGTAATTAATTTCAATCCAACGTTTTTAGCTGTTAAACAAAAGAAAGGTTATACCTAGATCAACCATGACGGCATAATAAGATATATGTATGAGTGCACAAATTAAGGACAAGATAATGAAATCTCCAATCCCTAAATACAAGTTCCGCTTCTATCTCAAACAATTTCCCTCACACATCACCAAAAGTGAAGATAAAATCCATGGTATGGAATAATGGTGGTGGTGGTGCGAAAGTGGTAACGGCGGTGCAAAAGTGGGGCTTTGTTGGCTTGTATAACAGGATCGAATTAATTCATTGTTGTTATTCTCCTTTTATTGACTTCAACTACTAAACAGTGAAGTAATTTGTCAAATTATCAACCACCATCTTCTAATAACTACTAGATGTAGCAA
Source organism: Heliosperma pusillum (assembly GCA_022085475.1). Taxonomy (NCBI): domain Eukaryota; kingdom Viridiplantae; phylum Streptophyta; class Magnoliopsida; order Caryophyllales; family Caryophyllaceae; genus Heliosperma; species Heliosperma pusillum. Next base: position 12,040 of record JAIUZE010020276.1, read on the forward strand.
TTAAACAATGATAGGTAGTTTAGATTATGAAAAGGAGGGGGCTGGAAACGGGTTGAGAGGAATTGATGAGAGAGTTAGGATAATGGGGAGCTGCTTTATTGTGATTTTAATTGAATTTATCACATTATTGTTCTTGTTTGTTGTTATGGAGATTTTAATCATCAACAAACCGAAACCGAAATCGATTTCTAATGGGGAATCAATAATTTAATGGAGGATGAAGAAGTGGTGAGGAAATGTTGGTGTTAATGGAGATTGAAAGAACAAGGGAGAAGAAGGGTGTAGTATGAAGAAGATGAAGAGAAATTAAGAAAATAAAGGCTTTAACCGATTGGATAGGTAGCCCTTCCAACTGGTTTAGGCTTTAAAGAGAAGGTAACTAGTTGGTTTTATTATGGTATTAAATAAAAGTTGGATTATTGGTGGAATACGACTCATAGGATGGATTATTCCCATTAATTTTTCCTAATCAATAATCACCCGCAATAAATTAAACATATATTATTAGCAATTAAAATTAATTTTCAACAAGTAAAATTAATTGTCAACAAGTAAAATTAATTTTCTTCAATTGGGTCCTTATCACTCCAACCTAAACCCATCCATCTACGTTTCAAGTCACTAGCAAATACCACTTGTGATTTATTAATGAGAAAACAAATCGGCAGCAATTCCTCTTTGTTCTCTAAATACACAATGTTGAATAAATATTTACTCAACATATGCATTCAGAGAACATTAAAGGAGTTGTTACCGAACTCTTTCCTTCTTAATAAATCATAAGTTATGTGTTTACTACGTAAGTGACTTAAAACGTAGAAAGACAATCCCAAAACGGGGACTATTCAAAAATTACTCCTAACGAGTAATTTTTGAACGGGTACTAATTCAATATTAACACATGTAATAATTAGCTACTAACATTTAAATTAGCTCAATTGAACATGATTAAGCCAATAATTAGCTACTATCTTAAATCAATTAAAGACAATCAAATTAACTACTAACACTTATTATAAACTAACAACAACAATAATTTCATCATCAAAAACAATAATGGCTACTATCCTACGTCAATTAAAGACAAACAAATGATTAAGACGGAGGGAGAAATTAAAATAAAGGTAAATATATTACCTAAGGATCAAAATAAGAAAACAAGGCGGCGACAAGTAGCGGCGGTGGACGGTCGGAGATAGCTAGTGGTAGTCGTCGGATCTACAACAAACAAACTAATAAGGAACATATTAAATAACAAAAGGAGAAAACAGAGAGAATGAAGGAGTTAAATAACTTACCAAGGATGTGGTGGTCGGAAATTGGTAGCCGGAGACAGTCGGAGTAGGATGGCGCCGGATTAAATCGATTTGGGGGTTAGGTTTTGGGGAAAAATTGATTTGGGAATAACGGACTATGTCGCGTAATTTTTACATAAACAGAAGACTCCTGACGGAAATTCCTTCAGGTTCCCGAAATTTCGAAAAGCTTACAGACGGAATTTCTGTCAGAAGGCTGTTTGACTGGGTTTCTTTATTGGACTGGTTTATTATTATGTACTGACAAAAATTCCGTCAGTAAAGGGAAACTAAGTTTGCCTTTACAGACGGACTTTCCGTCATTATTGTATATAACTGGCGGATTTTGCGTCAGGTAGCTTTTTGACTGGGGCTGTGTTTGACTGGTGATATTATTATGTACAGACGGAATTTGCGTCAGTACCGTCAAACTAAGTTTGACTTTCCTGACGGATTTTCGTCAATATTTGATATTACCGACGGTTTTTCCATCACTGACCGTCAGTTAATTTTGCCGCCTTTGACTTAGTCAACGCGCCATTTTCTACTGACGGTCACTGACGGATAATCCTTTAGTAATATTTTTCCGTCAATGTTCCGTCAGTATTCTGTCAGTTTGCCGAAATTACCGACGGAATGTTTTTCGTCAGAAAAGCCGTCAGTTTTCCGAGTTCGTTTTCTAGTGAAGGTTATAGCTTCATTAGCTATAACCTTGGCGAGTGGGATTCAGTGGGGTGAGGGAACGACGGATTCAGTGGTGTTTTGTTGTGGGTTAGGCGAGTGGGATTTTGATCGGGTGGAGGGAGTGCTGACGCGGGTTGTTGGTTTCGGTGCCATTGAGAGGATGGTTGATGTCAAAGATGGAGGAGTTGAGTGTTGGAGAGGTTTTAGGAGAGAGAGTAATGATGGTGATATAGGGAAACTGGGGTGTATTTAAGGAGTTGAAACTTTTTGACTTTTGGGTTGGGTAGGGTAAATAGGCTGGCGAAAAATTATGGTAAGTGAATATTTTTTTTTTAAATTTTGATTAAGTGAATTTAGGGTAAATCTCAAGGGATAAGGTTAGGTAGATTTTGAGAGATTTGGTAAATTAATTTTGTGAGGGTACTTGGTTAATATGTTCACACATAATACAAATAATTACCAAACAAAAATTCTTCTTGCAATATAATATGAAATTAAGACGTAAAAGTTCTTTCACCGGAAAATACGGACACAATTGTACAATCTCGTCTAAATTTAGTTAGTCACAGGAATAAGAAAACTTTATGTCGAATTTTAATTGCCACGGATTAAACCAATTTCCAACCTCAAAGTCTCAAAACGTTCTCTAGCCAATGCTTTAGTCAGAATGTCAACCCATTGTTTTTCTGTACTGCAAAACTCAAGTCTTATATTCCCCTTCTCTACTTGATCTCTAAGAAACTGGTGTCTAATTTTAATGTGTTTAGTATGCGAGGGTTGTGCTGGATTTTTGGAAATAATAATAGCATTTGACACTCGTATTATCACATAAAACAAGAACGTAACCAACATTCACACCAGAATCAGATAATTGTTGCTTAAGCCAAAGTAATTGAGAACATATCAAGGCAGCAACAAATATTCCGCTTCTGCAATAGATAAGGCAACTGGATTTTGTTTTTTTAAACCCCTCATGATATTATGCATGGTCCAACAAACGTAGCAATGTTCGATGTACTCTTTCTATCGAGTGAACAACCTGCATAATCTGCATCTGAATACGCTATGAGATCACAATTATACTCAATTGGGTATCATAGATAGAGTTTCGATGTACCAATTAAATACCTCAAAATTCTCTTAACTTCCACCATATGTTATTCTGTAGGGCACGATTGAAATCAAGCACAAGCACATATACTAAACATAATATCTGGTCGTCTATGTTTGTGTTGTCTAAAGGAGTGATTAGGAAAGTGGATGATATATGTAGAAACTACCTGTGGGAGGATAATGCAGAGTATAACAAAGTCCCTTTGGTTAAATGGCAGAAAATGTGTGTTCCTAAGAAAGAAGGAGGACTAGGCTTAAAGCAGAGCCTAGTCTGGAATATAGCCTTGGTTGGGAAACTTACTTGGTGGATTACTACTCATCTTGATAGACTATGCGTCCAGTGGGTCAATCATTTATTTATGAAAGGCTCTTCTTGGGAGGATTATGTTCCAAATGAAGATTGTAGCTGGCATTGGAAGAGAATTTGTAGGGTCAAGGATATGGTGAGGGATTGGTGTTGTACTGCAGGAGAGTATACTGTCAAAGGCTGCTATGAATGGCTGAGGATGAAGAAAGAACAGGTTGATTGGCATAAAACTATTTGGTGTCCAATGGCTGTTCCAAAACATAATTTTATAGCTTGAATAATAGCTCACAAAGCCTTGAAACTAAAAGACAGATTGTTCAAACTATATATCAGTCAAGATGATTTATGTTGCATTTTTGCACAGGCTTCAGAGACTCAGGTACATCTCTTTGTAGAATGTTTATACAGCAGGAACATTATGAGTCGAGTTGGAAAATGGCTTGGTACTGATATCAGTAGGGCGGATTATATCCTATTCATTGCTGGCAAAAGATGGAGTAGGGTCACGAAGAGAATTATAAATGCTGCTATCGTAGCTTGTTGGTATTTCATCTCGTGGCAAAGAAATGAAGCTCGAATTCAGCAACAGATTATCATGCCTGAAGTGATAGTACAACAAGTACAAGAAGTTGTTAGAAATAGATTCAATGTTTGTAAGCCTTGTGGTCTATCTTATAAATATGCACAATGATTATCCAAGGTGAAATTAAATTAGTATTTGCATTTGAAGTTGTAGGGTTAAACAAATGTCTTATGTAATTGTTTTGATTATCTAATATAATGCTTACATTTTAGCATAAAAACAAGGAAAAATTAATGGAAATAAGCCATCCTATGTGTCGTAGTCCACCAATAATCCAACTTTTATTTAATCCCATAAAAAAACCTACTAATTACCTTCTATTTAAAGCCTAAATCAGTTTGAAGGGCTACCTATCCAACCGGTTAAAGCCTTTATGTTCTAAATTTGTCTTCTTCTTCATACTACACCCTTCTTCTCCCTTGTTCTTTCAATCTCCATTAATACTCCTCTGACGCCTGATCAGAAACAACCAACGAAGCAACCACCAGACAGATACTCTTGCCGAACTCCACACTCACCACAAAATTATTGACCCACCATTATCACTACTGCCACCATAACCCCGTCAAGCTTAACCTCCAATTCTGGGTTGAAGCTTTAATTTAGGTTGAAATCGATTTCGGTTTCGGTTTGTTGATGATTAAAATCTCCATAACAACAACAAACAAGAACAATATAATGATAAATTCAATTCCAATCACAATAAAGCAACTCCCCATTATCCTTTTCATAAGCTAAAATACCCGTTCTTGTTTAACTGCTACATCCAGTACTTATTAGAAGATGGTGGTTGATAATTTGACAAACTACTTCACTGTTTACAAGTTGAAGTCAATAAAAGGAGAATAACAACAATGAATAATTTTGATCCTATTATACATGCCAACAAAGCCCCACTTTTGCACCGCCATTACCACTTTTGCACCACCACCACCATTATTCCATACCATGGATTTTATCTTCACTTTCAGTGATGTGTGAGGGAAATTGTTTGAGATAGAAGCGGGACATGTACTTGGGGATTGGAGATTTCATTATCTTGTCCTCCATTTGTGCACCCATACATATATGTTGCTATGACGCCATGGTTAATCTAGGTATAACCATTGTTTTTTAAGATTTAAAAACGTTGGATTGATTTAATTACAATTAGTTTGGTTCAATTTTTTGGAGGTTGGTATTTTACAATTGGAAGCAAGTCATGGGAGAAAGGGAAGTGGTTGTGAAGGTTAATAATGGTGGTTGTTTGGTTTTGTGTAATTAGAATAATTTAATTTCATCAAGGAGAAAAAAAGGAAGAAAGAAGAAGATTAGATAGATGGCATAAGAAGGAAGAAGGAAGAAGGAAGAAAAATGGAGAAAGAAAGATAAAGATGTAGTTTAATAACAATAATGCCTACATTAACCGGAACTAACAGGTAAAAAAAAGATGACCAAGTTTATTATGGGATTAAATAGAAGTTGGATTATTGGTGGAATACGACCAATAGTATGGATTATTCCCATTAATTTTTCCAAAAAACAATGATAATCAATAGGAAAAATTAATGGGAATAATCCATACTATGGGTCGTATTTAATCCGATAATAAACCTAATCTTTACTCAACTTATCTCAGCCTAAACTTGGTCTTCTATGACCTGTTATTTCCGGTTAATGAAGCATATTATTGTGTTTTTTTTAAAAAAAAAAGCATATTATTGTAATCTTCCTTCTTCTTCTGCTATCTATCTAATATTCTTCTTTGTCCTTGATGAAATTAAATTATTCTAATTACACAAAACCAAACAACCACCATTCTTAAATTTAAAAAATCACTTCCTTTTCTCCCATGACTTGCTTCCATTTGTAAAATATCAACCTCCAAAAAGTTGTCCCAAATTAATTGTAATTAATTTCAATCCAACGTTTTTAGCTGTTAAACAAAAAAAAGGTTATACCTAGTTCAACCATGACGGCATAATAAGATATATGTATGAATGCACAAATTAAGGACAAGATAATGAAATCTCCAATCCCCAAATACAAGTTCCGCTTCTATCTCAAACAATTTCCCTCACACATCACCAAAAGTGAAGATAAAATCCATGGTATGGAATAATGGTGGTGGTGGTGCGAAAGTGGTAACGGCGGTGCAAAAGTGGGGCTTTTTTGGCTTGTATAACAGGATCGAATTAATTCATTGTTGTTATTCTCCTTTTATTGACTTCAACTACTAAACAGTGAAGTAATTTGTCAAATTATCAACCACCATCTTCTAATAAGTACTAGATGTAGCAATTAAACAATGATAGGTAGTTTAGATTATGAAAAGGAGGGGGCTGGAAACGGGTTGAGAGGAATTGATGAGAGAGTTAGGATAATGGGGAGCTGCTTTATTGTGAGAGAGTTAGGAATTGATAAGTAATTTTTGAACGGGTATTAATTCAATATCAACACATGTAATAATTAGCTACTAACATTTAAATTAGCTCAATTGAACATGATTAAGCCAATAATTAGCTACTATCTTAAATCAATTAAAGACAATCAAATTAACTACTAACACTAATTATAAACTAACAACAACAATAATTTCATCATCAAAAACAATAATGGCTACTATCCTACGTCAATTAAAGACAAACAAATGATTAAGACGGAGGGAGAAATTAAAATAAAGGTAAATATATTACCTAAGGATCAAAATAAGAAAACAAGGCGGCGACAAGTAGCGGCGGTGGACGGTCGGAGATTGCTAGTGGTAGTCGTCGGATCTACAACAAACAAACTAATAAGGAACATATTAAATAACAAAAGGAGAAAACAGAGAGAATGAAGGAGTTAAATAACTTACCAAGGATGTGGTGGTCGGAAAATGGTAGCCGGAGACAGTCGGAGTAGGATGGCGCCGGATTAAATCGATTTGGGGGTTAGGTTTTGGGGAAAAATTGATTTGGGAATGACGGACTATGTCGCGTAATTTTTACATAAACAGAAGACTCCTGACGGAAATTCCGTCAGGTTCCCGAAATTTCGAAAAGCTTACTGTCGAAATTTCTGTCAGAAGGCTGTTTGACTAGGTTTCTTTATTGGACTGGTTTATTATTATGTACTGACAAAAATTCCGTCAGTATAGGGAAACTAAGTTTGCCTTTACAGACGGACTTTCCGTCATTATTGTATATAACTGGCGGATTTTGCGTCAGGTAGATTTTTGACTGGGGCTGTGTTTGACTGGTGATATTATCATGTACAAACGGAATTTGCGTCAGTACCGTCAAACTAAGTTTGACTTTCCTGACGGATTTCCGTCAATATTTGATATTACCGACGGTTTTTCCATCACTGACCGTCAGTTAATTTTGCCGCCTTTGACTTAGTCAACCCGCCATTTTCTACTGACGGTCACTGACGGATAATCCTTTAGTAATATTTTTCCGTCAATATTCCGTCAGTATTCCGTCAGTTTGCCGAAATTACTGACGGAATGTTTTTCGTCAGAAAAGCCGTCAGTTTTCCGAGTTCGTTTTCTAGTGAAGGTTATAGCTTCATTAGCTATAACCTTGGCCTCAAGATGTTTACTATTGAGTTTTAACTCTGAGGTTATAGCTTCATTAGCTATAACTTTAGACTCAAGATCTATTTTCTCAACATCCGTGGATTCAGAAGTTATGGTTGAATTAGCCATAACTTTAGAATTTAACTTTCTTGTTTTGACTTTTAGAAGTTGATTTTCTTTGGCAATGTCAAGGATTTGCTCTTTCAAATCGTTTATTTCAAGACTTTGATCATGCATTGATCAAGGGTTTGTTCAAATAATCTATCAAGGCACTATTATGTAATCTCTTAACTTGCTTTTTAAGACGAATAAAGCTTACCTCGTCAGTCTCATTTTCCGAGTCGGATTATCCTAGAAAACATTATTCTGATCTCGAGTTGCTCACTCATTATCACTATCAGTAATTAGGTCAAGACTAATCTTGTTTAGATAAAGATTTGCGACCTCCACATCTTCGAATTTTTCATCATCTCTAGTGTCGAGCTTTCCCCAGCATGATGTTAGAATGACTTTCTTGAATTCCTTCTTAGTCTTATCCCGTTTTGCTTTGTTTTTAATCGTCTTCCATGTGGGACAATCTTTGATCATGTGTTATGTCTCGCCAAGTTTGAAGCATCCTCTATTGGTGAAGGATGGTTTAGACTCATTAGGGTTTTTGTTGAAGTTTTTATTGTTGTTGAATTTTGATTGTTTTCCTTTGAAGAGATTCTTTCTAAAGCGCTTTACAAACAAAACCGTTTCATCTTCAATGTCGGATTCACCATCACTAGATTGCAAAGTTACACTTTTTCCTTTGTTAAATTCCTCATCAAGCTTATCGAGTTGATGCTCGTGTGCAATGAGTGAACCTATTAACTCTTGTTCGGTCAAAAGAGTGAGATCTCTAGTTTCCTCAATCGCAGTCAACTTGGATGTCCATCTCATTCGAAATTACTAACACCTTCTCTTACTATTTCTTACAAAACTATGACCTTTGTGTCTCTACCACTTACAGTGACAACCCTCGCGAATGCGGAAATAAAACATAACAAGCATGTGAATTATAAAGCGGAAAATACGGTGTTTTGAAAACCTTTATACATGCAAGATAGAAATACGAGGAATGTCAATAATTACAAACCAAATATAAAATACTACAAGAGACGTAGTCTCTCAAAGTGTTAACAAAAGACAAAGTTATTTAGCATCTAGCTAATGAACGTCTAGAGGTGTTTCATCCAGGGACAACGCCCGCTAGATCACACTCGAACCCAATATATCATAAGCAAAAAGCCATCCAAATCAACCAACCTGTTCATCCATGAAAAACATGAACGCCACAGTCAGTGGGGAGTAACTCCGGGTTCTCCCAGCCATATCACATTAAACGTACATAAAAGGAAATACAAAAGTTGAAGCATGCATATATAGATATACATGTGAAATACGATAAGGATAGATAGGCAATTCAATATATAATGATAAGAGCATATGGAATAAAAATCCGAATCCATCATGTTATACAAAGACTCGGGGAAGACACTCTTAGGCAACCGAATACGCTCACTAGGGCTTACATCTCACCGTTAGCGGTATAAGTTTGATAAGATTGAGAATCGACAAACAAACCATGCCAAGTAATGCAATGATCATGAATAAAAAATCATGGACTCGACAAACAAAACCATGGCCAAGTATGCAATGATCATGAAATAATCAATCATGTAATCACA
>JAIUZE010020277.1:0-10109 GCA_022085475.1 Heliosperma pusillum
TTCCTAAGAGCTTTTGGGCTGAAGCCATTAGTACTGCATGCTATGTGCACAATAAAGCTATGATTAGACCTATTCTCAAAAAGACTCCCTATGAACTTTTAAGAGGGAGAAAACCCAATATAGCTCACCTTCGTTGCTTCGGGAGTAAATGTTTTGTCCATAATCATGGAAAAAGTAATTTGAGCAAATTTGATCCACGAAGTGACGAAGCTGTGTTTGTTGGTTATTCTAATCATAGTAAAGCTTTTAAAGTTTTTAACAAAAGAACGTTGTGCATAGAAGAAAGTGTTCATGTTGTATTTGATGAAGATAATGTGCCTGAGCAAGTTGAACATAATGAAGAAGAAGACATGAATGATCCAGACTTTCGCCTTTCAAGGGAAGACGAGCCAGATAATAATGAAGAAGTTATTGAAGGAATCAATGATGAACTTGATAAATCCGCAAATGACCTTGAACAGAGAACTGAGACAATTGTTGATGATACGAATGTCTCTTCTCAAAACAAGGAAAAGGAAACTGAAGTTATTGCTGATGATGCTATAACTTTGAACCAGAACCAAGATGGTGTGACTGAAGTTGTACCAACTTCAGCTATAACCCCAGAGTCCAACTCAGGGGGAACCAATCTTGATTCTGAATCATTTGAGGAAAGTGATAGTTCATCAGATGATGATGAGCCGAGGAACTCTAAAAAATGGAAATATATGAGTTCTCATCCTATGGATAGTATCCTAGGAAGTTTGAATAAGGGAGTTCAAACGAGGCGAACATTAAATAACTTTTGTTCATTCTATTCTTTTTTGTCTACCATAGAGCCCACCAACATCAAAGAAGCTCTTGCAGAATCCGACTGGATTGTGGCTATGCAAGAAGAGCTTCAACAGTTCGAACGCAATAAAGTATGGCACCTTGTGCCTCGACCTCCTAATCGAACTGTGATTGGTACTCGATGGGTATTTAGAAACAAATTGGATGATTCAGGAGTTATAGTTCGTAACAAGGCTCGATTGGTCGTTCAAGGTTATAATCAACAAGAAGGGATTGATTATGACGAGACTTTCACTCCAGTAGCAAGACTTGAAGCTATTCGCTTGCTCATCGCCTTCGCCGCTCATAAAGGAATGAAATTATTCCAAATGGACGTTAAGACTGCATTTCTTAACGGTTATTTGGAAGAAGAGGTTTTTGTTGAACAACCTCCTGGATTTTTGAATAGCAAGTTTCAAAACCATGTTTTTAAACTCGATAAAGCTTTATATGGGTTGAAACAAGCGCCTAGGGCTTGGTACGACAGATTATCTAAATTTTTATTACAAAACAATTTTAAAAGAGGACCTGTCGACAAAACCCTATTTCTAAAATCCGAGGGTTCTGATTTACTTGTTGCTCAAATTTATGTAGACGATATTATTTTTGGTTCTACTAACAATAAATTGTGCAAGTACTTTTCAGATCTTATGACCTCAGAATTTGAAATGAGCATGATGGGAGAATTGAAATTCTTCCTAGGATTGCAAATTCAACAAACCAAAGAAGGAATAAAGATTCACCAACAAAAATATGTCAAGGAGCTAATCAAAAAATTTGGTATGGAGAACGCTCATCCAATGGACACACCTATGGTAACTGACAAAAAGTTAACCTTAGACGAAAATGGTAAGTCCGTAGATGAGACTACATATCGAGGTATGATTGGTTCTTTATTATATTTAACTGCAAGTAGACCTGACATGATGTTCAGCGTATGTGTCTGTGCTAGATTTCAATCATGTCCTAAGGAATCACATATGATTGCAGTTAAACGTATCTTGAGATATTTCATTGGTACATCTAATTTATATTTGTGGTATCCACTTGAGTGTAATTTCAATCTAGTAGGATATTCAGACGCAGATTATGCGGGATGTTCGTTAGATAGGAAAAGTACCTCTGGATTCGCTACTTTTGTTGGACCTTGCATAATAACTTGGGGCTCAAAGAAGCAAAATTCGGTTGCATTATCTACTGCAGAAGCCGAATATATAGCTGCAGGACTGGTATGTTCCCAACTACTTTGGTTAAAGCAACAACTATGTGATTATGGTGTTAATGTTGGTTGTATGCCTGTTTTCTGTGATAATACGAGTGCTATTGTTATTTCTAAGAACCCTGCTCAGCATTCTCGTACTAAGCATATAGACATTAGACATCATTTTTTGCGTGACCATGTAGAAAAGGGCAACATTAAACTCGAATTTTGTAGTACTGATGTTCAATGGGCTGACATTTTAACAAAGGCGTTAGCGAGAAGACGTTTTTAGATTTTGCGGTTGGAAATTGGTTTAATCGGTAGCAATTAAATTCATCTTATTTATTTTGTGAACCTGCGTGACTGGCTAGATTAAGACGAGATTATATGACTGTGTCCGCATATTTCATTGCTAGTATATTTGTGTTTAATATAATATATTTCACGTGAGTATCTTGCATATTTAGTGTTTTATGGAAATTGAATTATGAACCACTTATTTGCCAAAAACCTATCTTATTCACTTTCCAAAATTGAGCCAAATTCTACCCATGTATCCTATACTAGCCGAAATTCTCAACATAAATCACCTTACCATATCTTTTTATTTACCAAATTCTATCCTTACCATATCCCAACAATTAACCACCTAAGATTCCCTTTCCTACCCAAATTCAAAAAAAAAAAAAAAAAAAAAAAGGAAAAAGAGGAATAGAGTCGGTGCTACACGGCTACTCTACAAAAACACCACTACCCAATCTCCAAAACCCAAACCAAGTCGGGTTCGGTGCTTGAAGGTACAAAAAGGCGTCAAAAAAAAAAAAGGGTACAAGATGGTGTTAGTGAGTTCATGAAATTGGAGGCTTTTGGTCCGAAATTGCTTTTTATGTCAAAAGGTGGTTCGGTTGTTGTGAACCGAATGTGGCTGATTTTTCGGGGCTTGAATCGAAATTGGATGTGTTTATGGGAAAAGTAATGGAGCGCCTTGATGCGCAAGATAAGAAAATTGTTGCGGTTGTTGAAAAAAAAAAAAAAAAAAAAAAATGAAAAAACCGTGGCTATGGGGAACACTAGCTCTAACCGTGACCATGTCGGTTCGGGTGTGCGTAGTGAGTTGAGGTCTTGGATGACGGGTGTTGATGATTGCCTAGCAAAATTAGAGAGGAATGTATATTCGACAAGAGATGTATAGGCAAAGGGATCGGATGCAATTCTTGGTGAGCCAAGAAGGTGCATTGGTGCAAAGCGGTTCGGAAATGCGTGAGGGGATGCACACTATCCTTGATGCGACGGAGGCTCCTTCTTTGAAGGTTCGAAACTTCGATGTTTGCCTCACCGCCCAAGCTACTCATGTGTCGACGTGCCTTGATCGTCCTTTTTACTCTTGAGTACCGCACCCGACCCAATTACATTAATCCCAACATCATCTGTCAACCCAAAAAGCCTTGATCTTCTTACCTTCGCTTGTTTGCTCCTTACAACTACTTAACCATTCGGCCCAATGGCAACTAACAATATTTTCTGGTTTGTAGTTTAATCAACATTTGCACTTTATTTTGCTTGATATATATCGTCTTATATTGCGTACTTTGCATATCTATTTCTTGCCTTGACACTGTGTTATTTCTAGTCGTTTCAATGTCTTTGTTCTTCTATTTTCAATGGAGCAGCAAAAAAAAAAAGGGGGGAAAAATGAATATGATTGAGTCTTTTGCCTTGAGCTTGCTCCTTGGTCAAGACCGTTATCTCTTAAGATTCTCCAGCTATAACTTTGGCTAGTGTTTTGTTCTTCGCATAAGTTGCTATACCTTTGGATGCTTTGTTGAGGGTAACCATACTTAGCACATTGTTAAGAAGACATCTTGAGGAAATCATATGCGACTTGTCATCATCAAAAAGGGGGAATTTGTTGGACCAATTCATATGTTTTGATAATGACATGTGTTTACGTAATAATATGTTTTACTCGATATATCATATGCGTGTAATTGTGTGCTTTAGTCTTATTATAGCTAGCAACAATTATGAGCAGAAAGATCAAAGTTAGGCATAACTTTGATAAAGTCTGTGAGACAAAGTTATACCAACTTCAGGAATAACTTTGGAAGTGAACTTGGAAGTTATAGCTAACCAGGCATAACTTTAAGAAAAATCGCTTCAAACAAGATCTACATAAATCTACACAAGACTCGAGATGGAGGGTCTTTGTGATCAAGATGAAGAGATGATCCGTATACTGAAGATCTTTGTTAAGATTAGATAGTATAGGTCGTCATTCGGTAACTATTCCATTCGAGAGATTTTATGTTCAAAAGTTATAGCTTTAGCCTATGATTTTGAATGATAAAATATTGATGCATGATTTTGGAAATAAAATGTTTTGAAATGTTTTCAAAAGTGAAAGAGTATTTTTATATTTATCAATTATTTTAATAGAGAATATATTTATGATATTCTATTGGTTAGTAATACAACTTATGGGTTGTCATGCTACCTAGGGTTTCTAATATATTCTATCTCAATTTGTTGTTAACCTAATTAGCCCACCTAGTGTTTGAGCCACCTAGGGTTTCGTGGAACCTAGTTTGTGCCACCTAGGGTTGCGTGCCTCCTAGGGTTTCTTGAGCTAGGATTCGGCCTCCATAGGTTGTTTCCTTAGTTTACCTAATCTAGGATTCTACTATATCTTTACAACAATATTTTGAGATATTAAGATAAATATATTTCTATAAGATAAACCAAATAATATTTTGATATAAAGATATTTCTAAAAGATAAGCAAATATTATTTTATGATAAGATAAGTATCTTTATTAAATATTATACTAGGGTTTTAGATCTACTATGATTCTTCTACTATAAATACTCATTCACATACAAATTGCAATTTGCACGACATACACACGAAACACAATACTTTACACGGCTATTTATTTTACTTGTGTTGATTTTTCAAAATCGTTTTAAAGCAAACCTTTGAGCAAATATTTATTATTTTTAGAGTTTGTTTTTAAAAGAGTTCGTGCATCATTAATATCAATCTCGCTTGATGAATACGTATTGATAATGTAACTCATTATTAGCTTACAATTCTTTAACGGGAATTTGTGTGAGTTATATTGTACTTTCTTATTAGCGTAAGATAGTATAGAGTATTTAGCGATACTCACCTTGAGGTATAATCATAGTGTTGATTATACGAGTGGGTTGGTAATTTTTGTAATCCGTAGAAAGGTACTAAAAATTATTAATCGAGAATAGTGGACGTAGGTTTCAACGTGTGAAACTGAACCACTTCAAAAATCGTGTGCCTCTCTCTTATCTCTTTACTTTTTGTTATTTCGTTACTTGTGCTTACTTTGATTAATTGATTAGTTGATTTTAATTCATAAGATCAAATAATTAATTACATATCTTATAAATCGAAAAAGTGGGGCTAGTTTTTAATACTCAATTCACCCCCCCCTCTTTCGTATTCGATCAATAGACTCTACAATCCCCCAGTCATCGACCTAAGATGCCACCATGGCACAGCTCGTCGGATCAAAGGGCCACCTTCACCTTTCAGCTTATTTTCCCAATAGTTGGGAATTCTAGAGAAGTCTACCACATAGAGCCTAGTCCTCATGGTAATAAATCAAGCACGGTACCCGCTCACATCAACTGGGGGCTCAATCAGTCGCAGGCGCTCCATTAACCATATCTGGAGCACGCAAGCAGGAATGTAAAAAAAAAGAGACAAAAGAAAAAGAGACAAAAAAGTAAGAAAGAAAAAAATAATAATAAAAAAATAAAAAAAGAAAGAATTCTTACTTGAAAAATGACGGGACACCCCAGATATGGAACCTCGCGGTTAGCCTTTTTATTATCTAGGCCAAGAATGATCTCTCCTAGGCAAAGGAAAGCTGGGCTCTTGCACAGCTCCATTTGCTCCACCAAGCTCAAAAAAAGAGGATCCCCTCTCATCTCCTTGTCAATGTGACATTGGAAGATGTAACTATGCAAAAGGCAAAACCCAAAGGCCCTGCGCCTTGCAACATAAGATAAAGAAGGGTCATCCCTATTTATGAATCGATTTAGAAAATCATGCATGCGGACACCCTTTGAGGTTACAAGACAGTCCACCTCAGCTTTAGTCAATCCAAGGGGGTCCCTAAATTTGTTCTTATATCCTTGGGAGTTAAGGGGTATAACTGGAGCATCTTTCGGGTCCCACCCCCCACTGGCAGCTATTTCTTCCGGGAAAGGACAAACATCGCCTCCAGGATAGGCGAATACATGTAAATTAGGGTCCCTATACTCAAGACAAGCATCTAGAAAGGGCCTTGCTACTTTCACTAATTTTAAAATCAAGATCGTCCCTAGGTTGTAGGCACCTGATAAGCATTTAATTAGTCACATTTTTCCTCTCATTTTCGTCCCCATTTTGGTCCGTTTACACGGATATGCGTGCCTTTAATTGCATTTTTCTTCCCGATTTCCCGTGCTATGAATGTCGATCTCAATTTGCAGGAATTAAGGCAGAAAAAAAGAAATCGGAACATAAAGGCCTTGCATGAGTCGGGATTCGGAGATGAGATGAAGAAATGAAGTGAAGGAGCCTCCAGGTGGCGCAGGCCGGTCCTCCGACCGGCGGCCGGCCACCCGGCTCAAAGCACAGTCCCACAAAAGAAGGAAGACACTGATGTGCTCCAGGCCGGTCAGAGGGCCGGCGGCCGGTCGACCGGCCAGGAACACAACTCCGCATTTTCGCCCCCTCTTCTATTTTTCTTTCTTAATTTTAAGATACCTATATATACCCTTCCCCTAATTTTTGTAAGCAGCTTTTTGATGAACTATTAGCACAAAAACCTAGATATTTTGTAACCACTATTACTCACTAATTACTCTCCTAATAGTTCCTTAATTAAGTTTAATTTCTCAATTCAAGTTAGTAGATCTAGTCTTTTTTAGTAGAACTATCATAGTTTTGGGTTTGTATTGAAGATTTTGGGTGAAGACGTTCTCCCTATTCATTAATACAAGCTTTGTTGGTATAAATTTCTCATCTTTTTGTTGTTTATGCAATTTATTTTCATTTCTAGTTGATTATTTATCAATTGATTGTTATAATTATTCATTTCCAAAGCATGATGTTCATTTCATTATTCCTAGCCTTTAGTTGCTTGATTTCCTATAACATGAGTGAGTAGTCTCCTTCTAGGGTTTAGGGGGAGCCTAAGGGAGGATTATGTGGGATAATTAGTTGGGTAATTAGTAGACTTGTGGTAATAATTAGAGTATTACCCATATGCACACTAGGTGTTTGATGAATTGTGTAAACGAAAGTTACCCACTTGATCAAGTATCGTTTGATTATCTCTTAAGCGACGGTGGTAGAGATGATTAGACTAGTGTTTATATGAGTGATTTGAGACAAATGCGATGTCTTTGTTGAAGATTATTAATTGTTGAGACATTAGCAATTAATTCTACTCAAACCTATTACCCGTTTGCTAATAACTAGACTAACCCATTAATCCCCCTAAGGTGAACTCTTTACCTTAGTTTTTCCCATTAATTGTTTTTACCATATCATTTTAGCAATTTCTTGCATTTTCTAGTTCTTAGTTGATCTTCCCTTCCAACTCTTATTAGGCTAGAATAGGACTCATTCAAACTTGTAGTTGACCCCTCCAACCTTGTGGTTCAACCCCGACTTCCGCTATCGCATTAGTTGGGTTTTATAAATTGTTTTTGCTTGAGCGGTACGCGACAAATCGCTCATCAAATGGCGTCGTTGCCGGGGATGGTGTAAGGAAACTCGTAGTTTGTTTTGTGTCTTAGATTTAGCCAAGTTACTTCTTGTTGTTCTTGTTGCTGTTTAGTTGTTTGATTATTTGTAGAGTGCCTTGCATTATTGTCTTTCCCTAGTGTGCCCTAAAACACACTAGGAGTCTAACTTGTTTTTGAGTTGCTTTTGAGTGCATGCCTAGGGGTGAAGGGTTGTTCTTTAGCCATCCGGATCCCGAAAGGTTGTTTAGTACTCTACGAGCTAATACACTTGGTCGGGTTAGGAATTCAAGAACGGTTAGCCGTCAACAAGCCAATACTTCTACCGCTTCTACATCCACCCCAACAACTGATCACCCACAAAACGACACCATTGAACCCATATTCGAAAATCCCTTCTAGAATACTCTACAAAACACACCACCAAATTCACCACCCACATCACCTCCACAACAAAATCAACCACAAATGACTACTTTACCTGACCGTAACCGACCCAATCATGATGATACCCAATCTCCAATCAACTTCGGTGTCTTGGCCCCAAATAACTTTGAGATACACCCGGCTCAAATGAGTTCGATTGAGCGGGATAGCTTTGGAGGCCTTCCCGATGAGGATGCTCATGCCCACTTGAGGAAGTTCAAGAGTAGAGTAGCAATCATGAAGAGAAATGGTGTGCCCGAGGAAACCCTTTGTCTAATGTTGTTCCCATTTTCCCTTAAAGACCGGGCGGAGAGGTGGTTGAATAACCATGCTCCAAACACTTTTACTACTTGGGATGCCTTAGCTAAGGAGTTTCTAAGCAAGTACTACCCCGCCTCCAAAACGGCAATGCTAAGAAATGAGATAACAACCTTCCAACAAGAGGATGGAGAATCCTTGGGAGAGGCATGGGATCGATTCATTGATTTACTTGCCCGTTGCCCTCATCATGGCATTGCGGATTGGTATGTCACTCAAACATTCTATCAAACTCTTCTCCCTCAAACCAAGGCTATGGTGAATGCTTCCGCGGGGAGAAGTTTCGATCATTTGAATGATCAACAAGGGGCGGCATTGATTAAAAAAATGGTTGAGTCGGAGTCTAGCTCTGGAACTAGAGGAAATATCTTGAGGAGGAGTTCTAAATACCCAAGTGAGAACTTTTCAAATGCGGATACCAATGCCAAGATTGATTTGTTCACACAAACTTTTACTAAGGGTTTTGCCGAGCTTCAAAAGGCTCAAAATCAAAGTCAAGGCAATCATGTGAATGAAGCTAGTGGGTCTTATGCACCTCCCATGGTGGAAGCTTATCAAACCCCTACTTGTGAAATTTGCAATGGGTATGGACACACCTTTGAAGTGTGTGGGAATAATGTATCATATAACAATAAAGGAGGAAATGACTATCAACATGTGAATGCATTCCAAGGGATCAACAACAACCCACGGCCCTCAAGGCCTCCCTTCCAAAACCAAGGTGCTTACAACCCAAATTCCAACTTCTATCATCCGGGTTCGAAAAATCACCCAAACATGAGCTACAAAAGCCAAAATGTGTTAAACCCTCAACACATACAAGCTCAAACTTCCAACCCCTCCGGGTTTTTCCCAACCTAGAGGGGGAGGTCAATTTTCAAGAGGAAACTACAACAATCAATTAACCAACTCACAACAAGGTCAAGGATCCAACCAATTCCAAAACCAAAACTGCAATGATCAAGGTTAAAATAACCAAGGTAACTTTCAAAACCAAGGTAATTGGAATCAAGGTCAAGGAAATTGGAACCAAAAACAAGGGAACCAAAACTTCAACAACCAAGGCCAAGGTAATTTTTACCAAGGCAACCAAAACAATCAAGCAAGTCAAGGGGTCCCCGATCAATCTTTCCAAGGCCAAGGGTCAAATTTCAACAACAATCAAGGACCAAATTTCAATGGTCAAGGTTCAAGAGGACAACAAGGAGATTTCAATAACAACCAACAAGGAAACTTTAACAACCAAAGAAACAACAATCAAGGTTCAAGTAGTCGGAATGACTATGCATTTGCCCTCCCTTTAACAAACCAACCTCACCAAGAGAATGAACCTTCTATGAGTGATGTTTTGCAACTAGTCAAGAACATGGAAATTCAAAACAACTTGGCCTTGTAAAATGTCACCAATGCTCACAAGAAAGAGGTGAGAGAATTGGAAGCTAGGTTGGCTTCTCAAGCTTTGAACAATCCTCAAAGGCCTCCGGGAGGTCTACTTGCTCAAGGGAAAAGCTCCAAGGATGCTTCATCAAGTCACCAAGCATGTGCGGTGACTTTGAGGAGTGGACTTGTGCTCGATAACCCC
>JAIUZE010020278.1:0-35387 GCA_022085475.1 Heliosperma pusillum
ATTCGTACTCTAGTTTGTAATATATGACACTCCTCGTATTCTTTCCTTGCATGTATAAAAGTTTTTTTAAAACTTCATATTTCCGCTATATAATTCACATGCTTGTATGTTTTATCTTTCCGCATTCGCGAGGGTTGTCACATTTTAGCTTAGGGGAGGATTTGCATTTAGGAACTGCATTTAGGATTGCATTTAGATTTTTAGTTTTCTTTTTAGTTTATTTCTTTTTAGTTTATTTCTTTTTAGTTTAGTTTTCTAAGTTTCTTTCTAGTTTTTATAAAAAAAAAATCGAAAAAAAAACAAAAAGAAAAGATCATTTCCATCTTACATTTCTCATTTTGTAGTTTTTATAAGCTGATGTTTCGTTTTATTATGAGGAATTGTGCATTCATGGGGATGTCTTGTACACAGTAGATAGGGAATTGCATTTGGACTTAATTAAGATCTTGACTTTGGCAAGCTACTCATATTGTAAGGTAGAGCCTCCAGTGGTCGGTACATCTGAACCCGATCCCAGTTTAGGAGTGAGTAGTTTCTCCTTATAGTCTGTGTTACATCAAAACGCATCAAGTATGGTTTTTATTCCATTTTCTATAAGTATTATTGTCATGATCTACATTTTGAAGCCATTCAATCTCTTGTTCACCTTTCACAATAAACACCCTTCTTTCTAGCTACATTATAAATTTGCCTACCCTTGTTGAGCTAGTAACCAACTATTTGTGTAGGGGTGTTCTGTGCTTTTGCGATGTTATGATAATTCCACCATTTGGTGTGAGCCGTCTCGGGATTACTGATTTCCGGGTTTTGGTGAAAGAGAGAAAAAGAAAAAAAAGAGCTTTGAAAAATTATGGAAAAAGAAAAATGAAAAATGAAATTGAAAGCTCATAAAAAAAAAAGAAGAAAAAAAGAAAAGAAAAGAGGAAAAACGCTTCCATGAAATGAAAAGAAAGAAAATTATGGGAAGTTGTATCTTGATTCTAATGTTTAATAAGCCAATATGCTGCTTTTGGCTTTGACTATTATCGATGGGAATTGGTATGATTTGGATTGAGTATCCACTACACATTTGGTTATTACTAGCTTGACTTTAAGCTCCACATGACCAAATTCATTTGTCCACTTTCTTACCCAAATTTCCCAAGCCTTTTCTTTACTTTACTTGAGCTTCTTACATTATAATTTGATCATGATTAGTTTTACTTAATGATTTCGGATTGTCTACCATACTAGACTGCGGGCACATTCTTATAAGTTGTAGATAGGTGAGTGTCACTTCAAATTTGAACCAATATTTCCTATTTTACAAAAAAATTTGAGTGATGAGTGTACCGTGAGAGTCCATTGTCAAAAGATCATGCAAGAGCTGAAAAGGTCCGAAGAATATTTTCTATGCTGCGCCGTTATGTAAATCTCAACCATGTTTCGCCTTTTTCTTTCGCCCTTGTTGCTGTGGGTTTATGATTCATCTACTTATTAGAGCTTACTTTTTGAGATTTGCATGATAGATTGATCATCGTTAGCTACCCTTGTCCTAGTTATGCTTGTTATATTTGCTTGAGGACAAGCAAGGGTTTAGCTTGGGGGAGTTTGATAAGTGATATTTTGTATTGATTTATCCCCCGTTTTAGCTCGATTTCTATACGATTTATGCACTTTGTTAAGTGATTAACGAGCTAATACTGCTATTCTAGTTGTTTTGCGTGTTTTGACTCGTTTTATAGGAAATGAAGCGGTTTTGCTATATTTTCCTACTTTATGGAGCAAAGACACTAGGATACGAGTTTTCAAGGAATTGATGATAGCCAGTTCACGATTTGATTACGATTCCGCTACATCTTTCCTCGAATGGACTCAATTTAGATTTTTGGCTTTGAACTTTAAAAGAAAACTCAACCCAAGTCAAGAGGAGATCAGCCCAAGCCCAATTCCGTAGTGCATTGACCAAAGACTAAGGCATAGGATTCCGTGCCTAAGATGAAAAGACGGAAAATCCGACTTACACAAAAACCCGATCGGATTACCTGTTACCCGATCGGGTATTCCTGCAAGAAGACGTTACTTGGCTCTTCTTCAATCCGAGCTTAAATGGGTGGTTTAATGCATTGACTAGGGTACGAATTTGCAAGAGGATCAGCAGCCATGCAGCCTTATAAAAGCCAATGATCATCACACACAATAGGCATCCAACAATAATCTTTTTATCATCAACTTTTCCAATAATCTATTATCATATTTACATATCTTTTAGCATACTTTCTTACAAGTTTTTATAGCTTATTTCTTAGCATTTCCCTAGTGTTTACTTAGTTTTTGTTATTTGGTTGGATATTTGTTCTTACTTTCATTCTTATATACTCATTTTCCTTATCGGTAATTCTCTAATCTTATTTACTTATGCAATTTTAATCACCATGAACTATAATCTCACTAGTATCATTTTCATAATATTG
Organism: Heliosperma pusillum; assembly: GCA_022085475.1. NCBI lineage: Eukaryota > Viridiplantae > Streptophyta > Magnoliopsida > Caryophyllales > Caryophyllaceae > Heliosperma > Heliosperma pusillum. Next base: position 2,454 of record JAIUZE010020278.1, read on the forward strand.
TTGTTAGTAGGAAATCAACCTAAAATTAATTTAGTTAAAACCAAAGTATTGTTTAGCATGTCACCTTATAATTTACCTAATCATATAATCCTTAAAAATATCATTAGAATCATTGTTAACATAATCACCATAATCACTTTAGTATTTGTATTTCATAGTTTAATTTCTTACATCTTTTTCTTACTAATCTACTTAATCACATAATCACATAGATTAGATTAAATCTAATATTGTAATATTACCATTGTGTAAATAAAATAAATAGAGTTGTAATATTTGAAATGATTTACGAGTTAAGCGAATTATAAGAAGAGTAGTTACCAATCTAACCATCTAATTGTTTCTTCCTTTGGTCGTGTCAAATTCTATAACTTTGTTTAGTGGCCATAAGCAATTGTTTGTATTAGTCATTTCTATCTTTATAACGAGAGTTGGGATAGAAATTAGGACTATCAATAGGGGTTTAGTGACTTAACCATGCTGAAAGGACGTTAGGACCCACTAAAAGGCCGGTACGAATCCGGAAGGAATATACCGCTACAAGGCCTAGACAATCATAGTAATTCTAATGTTGGTATCTATGAGACTTTTAATTAGTTTTACATGTATTTCTCTTTCACTATATCAACTTGATTAGTTAGTTTACTTTATCGTTTTAAATGGTTTATTTTATCGTCGTTTTATTTCCATTATTAGATAGTTTATTTTATCGTCTCTTTATTTCCGTACCTAGATAGTTCACATGATTATTATTATCTCGTTCATTGGTTTAGTTAGTTAGACTTTTAATATTGTCATTTAAATATCGTCTTAGATAGAATTTAGTTGTTAATATCCAGATCAGAGGATTTCCCCGATCGGGTACGTGACAACCCGATCGGGTATGCCTTCTGTTTTGGGTTTTTTTACTTTGCAATTTACATATTTGTTCTTACATATCGTCATTTATATTCTTGTCATTTTATTTTATGTTAATAGTTCAGACAAACAACTCAAGTGACTCGATTTTAAATGAAAACCAATCCATAACAATTCGTAAGTAACACGTACTCCCTGAGGATCGACACTCTACTTCCCTAATTACATTCCTTATGTTGTTAGCCTAGTCCGGGTAAATTATTTTTGTTTCGGGACCGCGACAGAACTGATCAGCGACCGCTAAGTTGAAGGGTATTTATTCCAAGAGTCGTAGGATGGAAATTGTTGATGAAGAGAGTAGTAAAAGGGTAACCAGGGCTCGTAGAGGGTTGTCACAAGTTGATTATTATGATGAATCTGATGGGTAGGGAAGTGATAGGTTTTATGAGCCGTCTGATAACGATGACGTAATTGGGGATGAGGAAGATATGACTGTCTTAGAGATAGAGGACAACTTATTACTTTCATCTTTACAATTTGTTGATGATGGATATGATCCTTTTCAAAAGAATGAATGGAGTTTAGATGATTAAGGGTACTCTGCTAAGTTGTATGCTAATGGTGAATTGTATAAAAACAAATTAAAGAACTCAGTGCAATTAGACTTAGGCCTTGGATGCTTTTCATGGACGAAGAGCATTATAAAGATGTGTTAAGGGATTTTTGCATCCAAGAAGGGTTTTACCTTATTGTTGTTAAGGCAGACAACATGAGGTACACAGGTGAGCGCGCCACTGTCAAATGTGATTGGAGAATACATACGAGTGTATTGCCTGATGGTGTAACATGGGCAATAAAGTCCATAAATAAGGCTGATCATGCTTGCTCAGGAGTTATAAATCATAATCCAATGGCAAATGCAACCTGGGTTGCAAAGAAGTTGGTGGAAGATATTAGGACAAACCCCGACATCTCTGCCAAGTCTATTCAAACTTTTCTTATGGATAGATTTGGGCTGCAAATGAAGCTTTCTACATTATATAGGATGAAGGATCATGCTTTGAAAGAGATTAATGGTGGTCATGATGAAAGTTATAAATTATTGCCTAGGTATTGTGAGATAGTGAAGCAAACAAACCCTAGCAGTTTTGCAATGTGTGCATGATCAGTTATGGAAACTCCAACTCTATAAAAGCCACTTCAATTCAAAAGCTTATTTTTGTCATTCAATGCTCAAGCTAATGGCTTATTGGCAAGCTGTAGAAGTCTAATAGGAGTAGATGGCACACATTTGAAAGGAAATCATGGTGGTGTGTTGCTTTCTGTTGTAGCACTGGATGGGAATAATGAATTGTTCCCTATAGCCGTTGATGTAGTTGAATCGAAGAATAAAGATAGTTGGTCAAACTTCTTTTGGCACTCGAAGCAAATTGTTAAAGTTAGTGATGAAAGGAGTGACTGGACCATAATTTCTGATAGACAAAAGGTAATATTTTCTACTGAACTTTTTTTTTCTATTCTACTGTAACTTTTTTCCTTTCTTCAAACCTAGTATTTGATCCTTACTATAATTCCAAATTTTTAATTATTAGGGTATTGAGCCTGCTCTAGACATTGTATGGCCTGAAGCTTATAGAAGGTTTTGTGCGAGACATCTTTGTAAGAACTTCAAATCTGATTATCCCGAGGTATTAATGCACAATATATTTTGGAGAGTAGTGAATGCTACATCTGAGTTTACATTCAAAAAAGCACTAGAGTTGGTTGTCCAACATGGAAGGACATGTTGTGCTAGGGGGTTCTTAGACTTAGGGGCTAAAGAACATTGGGGCAAACACATCTTCGATCCAAGAACTTGTAGTGACGAGAACCCCTCAATCTTTGTCGAAAGTTTTAATAGCACATTAGGTGTGCACAGATGCTTGCCTGTGTTGGGTTTACTCGAAGGTGAGCAATTTGTCAATTTTTTTGGTAATTCATGTTTAAATGCAGTATTTTGTCATTAAATATTTTATGAACACAGGTGTAAGAATAATATCAATGGTGAGACATGCTACGCGGCAACATACAACTTCTTCTTGGGATGACGATGTAATATGCCCTAATATCATGACCATGTTGAGGGTCCTTAGAAAGGATTCAAAGACATGTCACGTTTATAATTCTACTATAGGTGAATAGGGGTGAAATAAAATGAGGTTGTGAGATGTCATAAGGTAAGACGGTCTTAAGCAAGACCAACTACACAAAAAGAAAAATAAATAAATAGATGACCGACCTGTTCAAATTGCAGCAAAACCCATTGAAATTAATACCAAAATTGCGCTTGAACTTGCTGCATGCATGTATATTCTAATATTTTTGGCTGCCATTCTATTCATCTTGTTCCTTTTGATGATATATACCCATTTTTTTTGGATTCTTGGTACTTCTATGTAAGGTAATTTGCAATTATATGTGGACCACTTTAAATAGCTAGAGGATTATGTGGTTGTGTCGCAAAAATCAAGAAGAAAGAAAAGAGAGGAAAAGAAGATCAAGAAGATTTAGTGAAGAAGAATAGAAGATGCACAGTTCTAATTATTATGGTATGGAGAAGATAAGTCCTAGTCATCCCCTACTTAATTAGCCAGGTCACCATTTAACAGATTCAATTGACGTCTTAAAACTTTTTGGTTACAGTTGTAATTAATTAATAAACTACAAGGGTATAACTGGTTTTTTTTTTAAAAGGAGGGGTACAAGCTAGAAAAGTTAATAGCACAAGGGTACAAGTGAGAAAAACCCTTTTATTTAAAAATTCGCGTATTCGCGCATGCTCTATACTAGTTCTAGCTAGTAAGAAAATCATCATAAGAAAAGATTAATTCATTAAAAGCTTTATAGAAATTCATTTAATCCTACATGAAACTTCATGTATGACCTATGAATGTCTAATTCATTTAACTAACTAATCGATTTAAAAAATTTAATATCATTCATAATTATAAACAAAGCCTGTAATAATTATCAAACAATACCAATCAACAAGTCATCCTGTGAAAATATACTAATCTTACAATAATATAAAAAGGCTTGTTGAGCCTCAATTGAAGTGACAGGTGTCACCTCTCATTTTCTTGCCACATAACCTCTATAATTAATAAAAAAAATAATGAGAAACTTATATAATGTTTCACTTTCATTTTTCTCTTCCCTATTTGTATACATTAACACAATAAAAAAAATTGAAATTAAATATCTCAATTGATACCTATTATTACATCTTCATTACCAACTCTTTGTAATTATCGTCTTATAAATAACTATAAGGAAGTTCAAGCCCCATCATCTCTCTCATTTTGACTGCTTTATTTGTTTACTAAATTGTTTTCACTCCATTATTATTACTTTGCAATTAAACTTTTTTTTCATATCCCTTTAATGTGACAACCCTCGCGATAGCGAAAATAAAACATAACAAGCATGCAATTTATATAACGGAAAATACGATATTTTTGAAACTTTTTTTTACATGCCAAAGGAAGAGTACGAGGAATCACTAGTAGAAAAACCCCCTATTGCGTTTATTGAATTACGTCGGTTCTAAAAGACATGACGCAAAAAGTACTTACTTTTGGCGGGAATGCATGTTTTCCCCTATAGTCATCTTGTGAAAACATACTAATTATTTCATAATTAAGCATGCCAAACAAAGGTCAATTCCATACTATCAAACATGACAATCGAGGGCTAACTAACATGATTTTAATCCAATTACTTCATAATTAAATTAAATCTACCAACTAACATGTCCAAAATCATAACTCATTATTAAAACAAGATATTCGACATTATTTAACATAAATAATAAATTAATTTTATTAATTCATCAATCCAATTTAACCAGACATGTTATTAACCAAAACTATTCAATGATCAATTCAAATTATTTCGTAATTTAAACTATATAAACCAACATGCTAACAAAGATAAGATAACTAATTGAAATTTCATTCTAACTAATCTTTTACATCTAAATCATCATGAAACTAATTAAAGTTTCATTCTAATTAATTTAAATCATCAAATTCATGTTTAAACACAATCAAACATAATAAGACAACCATGGATTAAACAACACATGCGAGTTAATTAACTAACATGATTAATACTAATCTTACAGCAATTAACCATCAACAAATATCACTAATTATCATAAACAACATTAACAAACATTAATTAACGATAAAGACGATAATTGAAATAAATCGATGAAAAAGAGAGAAGAATAGGGTGTTTTGCACCCTCAACTTACACGTATTTCGGACGATGCTCAAGAGCGTTGGATGTAATCTTTCACAAAATGGTACGACTTTGACGATTTTTAAATTCAAATAAAGAAAAAGATAAAAATTTGAATCTTTTAAACTGAAAATTATAAACATTCAAAATCGATTTGCGCGCGGGTTTCTCCCTTCGCGCAACAATTTTTCAAATTGAAGCTACCTCTTTGTTACTTACTCAAGTTTCGTTTTGAAAGTTGTTTTGGAATCGTGGCATTCCAAACTTTTTATTTGTAAAAAAAAAAAAGATATAGACAAATGTGACACTAAATTGACTGAAAACAAGCGACAACAGGTGTTGTCCAGAACGCGAGGAAACACGAACACCAGAGCAAACTAATGAAATAATTGTTGTCTAATCTTTTATGTGGACCCTGAAACTTATTTGTGGGTATTAGAGGAGTACTATGGAGGTTAGAGACGTGAGCTTTGATCGAGATTGAGACTATGGTGCTCGAATTTCTCCAGAGGTTGAAGGAGGCACTTTTTTGTGTTTCCTTTTGTGTTTGTATTGTATATTTTTGTGAATGTTATGCTTAGGGTTGTTATGGCTAGTTTATATACTGATAGGAGAGTCCTAGAGATACTGTCTTATTAACTATGGACGAAATTTGATATATGATAGTCACTTGAGGTTACATGTTGTATGCACCATAGCTCGGCATTAGGTCTCAACGGAAGAGCGGATACAATTAATTGCTTCTTGGTTTTTGTAATACATGTCTTTTTATATCTCTTTTAAGCCTTTTTGTATGCCTTTTAAAAGCTAAGTCAAAGTCAAACTCATTGAAAGTCAAAGTCAAACCCGAGTCAAGGTGGTGAAATGGGTCGAAGTTTTTATGGGTGTGCGTGTGTGGGTCGCACAAGTTGTGCGCGATAAAGCGTTAAAATTTTCCAGAGGCAAATCGGTATTACGCGTGTAACGCACAATCTCGGCGTGAGAGATGCGCGTTCAACACGCGACTAATACGTGAGTCGTGCGCGACTGGTACGACGTGCGTGTTGCGTCGTTTTTTTCCCGTTCTTGTTTGTTTTGACGCGTTAATCTTTAGTTTTGTCGACTTGTTTTCCTATTCTCCTACCCTAACCTATATATAGCCCTATACCACCTAAAAACACCCTTTTCTTTATTTTAAAAACACACATAAAAATCTAGAGAGAGAAAAGGGAAAATGATTACTTTGTTAACTTTTTGGAGGATTGACTAGCAATACTTTCTAGGTTGCCTTTGAATTTGTAAGTGTCTTTATTTTCTTCATAATATTGTAATATTAACCTTTAATTCACTCAGTAATAGTCTAGAATGGTCTTGATTAGTTATTTAGTAAACCCCAGACTTAAGAATTGGGGTAAAAAAGTTAAGATTATTTAAGTAAGTAACTTTGTATGTCTTGATTCCTGAATAAGTATTATTATATGTTGCGTAGGCGGACGATTCGTAGAGGAATGCTATTAATTACTTGTGTTTTAGATGGAATAATGCAAAAAAAGTAGGGATATATGCTACTTAACATATAAAAGGCCATATTATTTTGGCTTGTATCATTGTATTGTGATGGCGGCATTATTATTATTATTATTATTATTATTTTTATTTATTTATTTATTTATAAAACGATGCGCGCAACTTTAATTAAAGTAAAATGAAAAGTTTACATGAAATTGGTGGGGAGCCGAGAGACAATCTGGACCCCCACCCTTTTAGCTATAGCAAAGTTAAGTCTAGTAAAAATATAAGCGGCCACCCGAGCCCCAACATCCTGAGATACCGAGAATTTCATGATCCGCTTGAGCAAGTCAACAGCATCCGCGCCCAGCTCCCCAAGCGAAGAGAAAGAGAAGGGTAGGAAACCATAGTCAGCAGCCGCTCATATATCCCCATACTTAGCACATTTGCGCTGAGCAGCATCAGCGACAACGCGTCCCGGCACAAAATCTGACATCCCAATCTGAGTCAAGGGGGAAGACCCTTTCAAATCAACACACACATCACGCCCTCTGTCCCAGGAATAAAGTAGCAATTATTATTATTATTATTATTATTATTATTTATTTATTTATTTATTTTTTTTTTTTTTATTATTTTTTTTTTATAGAAGGATGCGCACAGCTTTCATTGATATAAAATTAAAAGTTTAAATGAAATTGGTGGGTAGCCGAGAGACAATCTGGGCCCCCACTTCCTTAGCAACAACAAAGCTAAGTCTAGTAAAAATATAAGCGGCCACCAGAGCTCAACATCCAAAGATACCGAGAATTTCTGGAAACGCTTGAGCAAGTCAACAATATCCGAACCCAGCTCCCCAAGCGAAAAGAAAGAGATGGGAAGGAAACCATAACCAGCTCCCGCGCATAAATCTCCATACTTAGCACACTTACGCTAAGCAGTATCAGCGACAACCCGTCTATGAACAAAATCGGTAATCCCAGTCTGAGTCAAGGGGGAAGACCCTGTCAAATCAACACACACATCACGTCGTCTGTCCAAGGAATAAAGCAACAAATCCGCAGGACGAAGAGATCCGCCATGGCCGTCGACGAAAGCAATATCCACCTCCCTACCCGTAGAAATACCAGACCTATAGCAGATGTCAAATAAGGTGTCACGAAAGAGGTTATGCCGATAATTAACACCCACAATACCAGTACAAGAAACAGCGTGGTCCCCATAAACATCATCAGCAAAAACCCAAGAGCAAGCAGGACAAGGCCTATATACCGTGAATAACGGGACACCTAGTCGATACCCTAGCACACTACCGTAAGTCCTCCCGTTCATAGTCTAACCCAACCCATAGATAGGAACCACATGCAACCAAATAGAGGAGTGGGCACCCTATTGAGACTTCCACAACGCAAGCTGACGCGGTGTCCTAGAGAAAACAGATTCTGAAGTAGCAGCAACCTTCGCAAAATATATATCTGCCAAATTCTTCATAAGTTTAGAGGCAGCGTTTTCAATAAGATCACGTAAAAGTCCTGAACCTTTTGACTCATAGAACACCCGCAAGGCATCATCAAAAGTAGGATCAACATCTAAAATACCAGAAGGAGGTAGGAGCTTAGCTTGCAAATCTGCAGACTGTAAACGGGATGCCAGAAAAGCATAGTGAAAACATCCCCTGCAGCATAAACACTGAGCCCACCAAGATGAAAAAGGGAAAGTGGCAAGGCGCCACATCCAATCCCCAAAACCATGCCCAAACGTAGTGACAATACGTTCCTAGCTAGAACGAAGTGCTGCATCAAAACGGAAATGGACAGACCCAAAGACCCTCGGGGAATAAGTACAAAGAGTAAAGTAGAGCTTAGAAATACCAATAAAAGCTCTAAGCAGCAGTAACTCACATTGCGGGTCCTCAATCCTAGCAACCAAATCCATAAGCTCGATGATCTTAGTTTCAAATCCTAGCAGAAACAGATTTTTGGGCATAAGATAGGACTCCTTCCTACTCTTGTTCTTGAGCTAGAAATCAAAGGATGAACTCCTAGTTTCAAATTAGAAACTCTCCAATAAGTTGTACCCAAGACAACTCCCTTTAATCACTATATTAGATACTTCACTAGTATAATATAGTAGTCTCCCTTAAAATAACTAATAATCTAATTACTACACTTAGTAAATATTATTAGTTAGAAAATGAATTTCAAGTTTATGGTGAAAAACTTCTTAAGTTTTGTAGTGTGAGAGAGATGAAAATAAATAGAGATAAGCTATACATGATAAAATGAGATCAAGTGCAACAAATAAGAGGAAAACATTTCCTCTTATTCAAGGCCATGACCGGCCACATGCAAGTGCATGGGGTAGGGTGGGCTTTTGCTTTTGTTATTAACAAAGCACTAGGGTAGAGTCTAGGCAACAGAATCTAATCATGTTGCTACATTCTCAATAAGAACAACAATTATGATCTACATTCCTACCCTTTAGCTCACCAAAACCGGTGAACCATACTATAATATGGGTGTCCATTTTATCTTTTTAATTTGCCATTTGTCACAAATGTGACATATGAAATGTAACATGTAATTTAGCTTATAAATGTGCATTTAACTAGTTTAAATGCAATTTCATAACAAATAAATTATGCTTAATATTTGAAGTCATATTTTATAATTTCATGTAAATAAAATGGGTCATCTCATATTTGGTTAATATAATCTACAACCAATTGTAATTATAATCAACCAATTGTGCTAATCTCAAATGTTTTTAAACATTATGCATTCTTAGTAATATAACAATTAAATTACTAACATGAATTTTTTTTAATCATATTACAATAAGATATTATTCTCACTAATATAAACTTAGTTCAATTTAAGGGATTGATTAATATGTATTTTCATACAATTAATTAATGTACATGATTAGGGGATTGTCCTTTAGGTGTGAGTTCAAGGGATCAACTGATCACCACCTTCATACAACAATAACGTCAAACTCAATTGAGCCAATCGTTACCGATTTATGTTCACCAGTTGAATATAATATTCATCATCCCTTTGTATTCTTATTATTGAAATTTAATTATGTGATCGCACTATTGTTGAGGACACTCACTCCAACAATCTCCCACTTGTCCGAGCCAAGTGTGCGTCACCAATTCTCTTGTCCTATTACAATCTCCCACTCAATGCAAGGTGTCTTGCATGTCGTACTTGCATTTGATCATATCATGGGTGGTTTCCTCGATCTGGAGAGTAACTGACTGACCAGAATTATCTACCATAGATATATTCCGAGCGTGGCACCGCATTTTCAGCTTACTCCTCCTCGAGTGGCCTTGAGATTTTAAAACAATCCTAACAAGGGGTGGACAATTCCTATCGCACTATTCCCTTCGAATACCCATAGCTCATCATGACCCAAAATATGCCCATTTGACCCCAGTTACAAAGGTCGTAGAGCATAAATCAAAATCACTTTGAAACTATGCCACCATAGGCTAACATTCTTTAGTCAAAGAATTGACTCAAAAAGAATACTACAGTAGCTCTTGCCACGACCAGGCTACAAGAATTGCCAGAACTCTATAAGCGGTCACTGCCCGAAAGATTGTCCCTTACAGTCTGCCTATGTGATCGACTGGTCATCCCTTATGACACTTGAACTTGCCATCAATCGCATCACACTCTAGTCACTTCGAGACGTCACCTCATATAAGCAACCAAGGGCCGATGTTATGTAAATCCAGTCTACTTTAATGAGGTCCAATATTGTCTCTACATCCCATTTGGATATAACAAAGCACAAAAACGAGTTTTAGAAACTCAAACGATAAATGTGATTATCATATATGAACAATCAACACAATGTTATTGCTTCATATCATATAATCTAAAGTTTATTTTGTCCATGACAATTCATGACAATCTTATTTTAAATGCATTAATGCTTGGGTAGTGAATATACCATGTCATCATTTATTCCAACGTTGTGAATTGCTTCATCCTTCCATCCAACGTTATTCCTAATAACATCAATTCATCTACTTATATGTCTAGATCTCTATCTAGTGTTGGGCTCTTTAACTTGAAAGATGCTCTCACTCGTTATCATGATAACTGATAGGTATTTGGGTGAAAGGATCTACCATTAGTTCCTTGTAAACCACCTTATCCTCATCATAATGTACTAGGTCTCTATTTCTAGAATTTATAATGATTGACTGTTCATTCATCCTTTTTATTTATTCGCATTTTGTATAACAAAACTACGCCTAGGATTTCGACAAATCCTTATAAGTTTGGAAATTTGGGTTTGTGTAACTTTTACCACATATCCAAATTTTCTCTACCAAACACAAGAATGAATCCCCAGTTTTCCTTGAGAACTTATGGATGTTATTGTAGGCTATCCAATGACACTTATCTGAGTTGATTTGCTATAGGCTTGTCATGCTCCCAGCATACAATTTATTTAGGTACGTGGATGTGATGGCATACATGATTTGCCTAATGGCGGACACATTAGTACTCATGTGATCAACAACTTTTAGGTTCAGTGGATGACTATGACTCTTTCATAGTGATCCCACTTTCATCAACATAAATAACCTATTTTAACTTGTTGAAATAGATAAAGGATCTTATCGATATAAGACACTTTTCTAAATGTCAAACTAAAATCTTCTATTCCACAATAGATTTTGATTTTAGTATACATGTTGCCCTCTTTCATCCAGCATTAAATTCCAACCACACCTTTCAAAAGGTAATATGAATACGTCACTCACAATGAGTGATACGTCATTCACATGGAAAAAACTTTCTCCGACTGAACATCATGTCTTTACATGATAACTTTAACTCCTACTTAACTTCATGTCTATACATGACTTTCGACAACTCGAGTGAAACTCTTCTTATATCTCATTATAGAAAAGATCATCATAACCTCTTGGTAGATACCTTAGGCTTGTGTCATGTACACATTCCATTTCAAATGCCTATTTGGACATGTGGTTTTGATGTGTATATTGCACACGTCTACTATGAGTTATCTTACTGATGATATTGATCTAAGCATAGTTACACATTAACTTAGCTTTTGCAGACATTTTCATGTCTATCCATGCAACTTTAATTGGACACCTCCAAATAAATCATCTTCATGTCTATCGAATGATTTATTATTGGACAACTCCAAATACATCATTCCTTTGCATAGATTCCATTTAGTTTCAAAAGTCTCTTATGTTAGAAAATCGAATTTTTAAAATTTGTAGGTACTTCCACTTCATAGATCATAATCTTATTATTTCAAGAACATTGTCTTTTGGTCTCGTCACTAGTCTAAGGATTTACCTAAGAACGCATTCTTTTGGTCTCCTCACTAGTCTTGAGTATACCCTAAGAACATTTTCTTTTGGTTTCCTCACTAGTTCCTAACTAATTTTACGTTGTGGCTTATTTTCTCCCACTCTATCTTTAGAAAAATACAATTATTTTCTCTGAAGATAGCCTTATGAGGCACAAACAATTTTGTACTCATACTCATGAGAAAGGTAGTTTTTACACAACATGAAGTGATATACTAAAGACTTTATTGTAAAGACATCGAATCTTAGCATCGAGATAGACTAGTTCTATAAGCTAAAGAGGTGTACTCATATTCATGTCAATTACAATCTTTATAAGTGGTGTGGCCAATTGGTTTTGTAGACTCCCTAATTTGAGTTCAATAACTCAATTTTGACTTAGCAATTGATCTTTCAAAGTGAGAATCGAATTCTTAGCCTTTTATTATAATGATCCAATCATCATAATACTAATATGATCAATTTGAGTCGATAAAATTTAAGTTATTAGTGCAAGTAGAGTATGATGACAAGTTTTAGAACTATAAAGTTTCAACAAACCGAGTGACTTGGGTTGAAAACCAAGTCACAAAATCCAATTACAACCATTTTCAATAAAAGGAAATCAACAAATTTCCATTGTTAAACAAGGAAATTAAGAATTAAAAAGAGGTAAGAATCACAACTTGTATCTCTATACCAAAGTTGAGATCATAACATAAATGATAGCGATGAAAATTTACAAACTGAAACAATCTTTCCAGCTTTGATATCTCCTAGATATTTGGGGCAATTCCTCTTCCAATGCCCTATGCCATTACAATAATGACACTTGTCCTCAGTTGAGGCACCTTTCTTAGGCTTGGGTGAGTTATTCTCAATAGCTTTTCCTTTGCCTTTGTAGGTGGAGGGCTTCTTTCCCTTGCTAGCACTTTTCTTGAACTTCCCCTTACTCTTATTATTGATGTGGAGTACATTCTTGGTGGTGCTAACATTTAGCCCCATGTATCACTCCACTTGCACAAGCATCTTGTGCAACTCATGAAGAGAGGTTTTTATATTTTGCATATTGTAGTTTACCCTAAACTGCACATATGCCTTGATTTTCCCCAAGGAGAGTAGTACACAATCAATAACGAGTTGTTCGGAATTGTCAACCCCTTGCAATTTAAAAGTCTCGACATGCTCAATCAATTTAAGTACATGAGGGCTAACTTTTTGGCCCTCTCTTAGGTTCATAACGAAAAATGCGGAGGCCGTCTCATATTGAATGATCCTTGGAGCTTGTGAAAAATGGTCACAAGCTTGGCATAGATCTCATAGGCGGTGCTCATCTTTATGGCACTCCTTTGGAGATCGGCCTCCATAGAGAAGATCAAAACATATTTGATCGCGGTGGCTTGTTTTTGGTAAGCCTCATAGGCTCTCCTTGCGGCGGCGGTTGACCTTTCATTAGGTGTTTCGGGAGAGGCTTCGGTAAGGTAACGAAGATTGTCGTCAGCTTCCGCGGCCAAGCGGAGTTGCGCATCCCAATCGGCAAAATTAGCGCCATTCTTTTCTAACTTGCATCGATCAATGAAGGATCGAAGCCATGAAATGTTTGTGAGAGTTGGAGCGTTTGTGGAGGAATTTGGAGTTGCCATTGCGAATAAATAATATTGACTACAAAAATGAGATGAAGGAAATGTCAACATTTATCGTATTAAATACTTGTAAACATTTTGAACAAGTTTTAACATTTAAATTTGTGGAGGAATTTGGAGTTGCCATTGCGAATAAATAATATTGACTACAAAAATGAGATGAAGGAAATGTCAACATTTATCGTATTAAATAATTGTAAACATTTTGAACAAGTTTTAACATTTAAATAGTGACCTCTACCAAACTATTATAAATGATTCCGAGATCCAAATTCATATCAACTTGGGCACGGTGAGCCGATTCATCCCTTATTAACATAATTCGGTGGATTAACTCTTTAATCGATTCTACATTAGAACTCTCGGTCGATAATATTACTTTAATATTTATCTTAAGCCCGGAACACATGCGGCTACCATCGCGAATGTTTTCGTTGAGCTCAATCCAAATTTCGAAATAATAACATTTATCACCTCACTTACCCAACGTAACAAGTTTAGCACCCCGGTGAGCCGAGCCTACTTTCTTGCGAAATTGGGATTCATGGGTTCTATCATTTGGTAAAGCTTGATCTCAATTATTTATTATGAGTGGTCATGTCAATTTATTATCTATCTTGTTTAAGTGAACTAAATCGATGAATTAACGATAATTTTAATTGACACGGTCGAATACCGATAAAATATACATGTCCTGTTATGGCGATTTGGCAATGCATGCAAACATATTAAATAAAATGCAAAAATAAAGACAAAATTCCTAGTATAACCTTTCCTAGAATAGAAAATCATATAATCTATTACAAATTCGGAAACCAACTCCTTTGGTCCCTTGAACTGTTGGAGTAAGTATCCTCAACAATTGTGCGATCACATAATTAAATCTCAATAATAAGAATACAAAGGGATGATGAATATTATAGTCAACTAGTCAACATAAGTCGGTAACGATTGGCTCAATTGAGTTTGACGTTACTGTCGTATGACGGTGGTGATCAGTTGATCCCTTGAGGGCACATCTAAAGGACAATCCCCTAATTATGTACATTAATTAATCGTATAGTGATACAGATTAATTAATCCCTTAATTTGAACAGGTTTAAAGTGAGAATTATATCTTATTGTAATATGATTGAATAAGATTCATTTTAGTAATTTAATTGTTATATTACTAAGAATGCATTATGTTTATGAAACATTTGAGATAAGTGAAATTAGTCGATTATAATTACAAACTGTTGTAGATTATATTAACCAAATATGTGATGACCCATTTTATTTCCATGTAACTATAAAATGTGACTTAAAATGTTAAGTCTAATTTATTTGTTATGAAATTGCATTTAAATTAGTTAAATGTACATTTATAAGCTTAATTACATGTCACATGTCACATGTCACATGTCACATATGTGACAAATGACAAAATCACAAAAATAAAATGGACTCCATTTTACACATGAGAAACCGGTTGTGGGGTGGGTAGTAGGGTGATTAGGCTTTGAGTGTTGTTCTAATTAAGAATTAGACATAATCATTCACTAGCCTAAACCTTTACCCTAGCTATTGCATTGAGAAGAACAAAAGGAGAAAATAGCACCCCACTCCCCATGCATGTGGCCGGTTGGCTTGTGCTAATAAGAGGAAAAGTTTTCCTCTTATTTTCACTTACTTGATCTATTATTAACAATAGTATACTTATCTCTCTACATCTCACATTTCTCACACTAAAAGATACTTGAGAAGTTCATCTTGTGTTTATAAATTTACTAATAAAATTACTAAGAGTAGTAATAGTGTTTATTAGTTACTTTTAAGGGAACTATTATATTATACTAGTGTAGTATTTTATATAGTGATTAAGGGTAGTCTTGGTGCAACTAATTGGAGTGTTCTTATTCTAAGAACTTGGAAATCATCCCTATATTTTGAGCTCAAGAACAAAGTAGGAAGGAGTCCTATTTTGTGCCCAAATCCGTTCAAATCAATCTAAGAAAAATGTTTCTTCTTATCTTTGTTTTTAATGTTATGCATGCATAAGGTCCAAATAGTTTAAGACTAAACTATTAATGATTTTATATTAAAAATGTCTAATATCGAGTTTAAGAAACTCACAAGCGGTATCAAGAGCTTTGGTTGTTGCCTGCATAATCGATTTATATGTTTTTCGAGTTAATGTAACTTAAAGAAAACTAGTAATTTGTGTTTTATAAGATTAAATTACAAAGTCTTTTGCAGGTCAATATATTCTGGTCCTAATATTATTTTAGGTCATTTTGATGATTTATGGAAATTTATATCGCTCAAATATGATTTTTAGTGTTTTTATTACATTTTAATAAGTAAAATGATGTTTAAAATGCTAAAATAAGTTAGACATATCTTATGACCGTGAAATTTTTACACAATATCAAACATGCATTTTAATTACTGTATGTCAAAGTTCGTGTGAAATGGATTTAGTTCGTTTGATTTATGATTTTTATATAATAAAGTGAAATAAATAATGGTTAAATGGTTAAAAATACTTCCGCTTTGAATCTGACCATGAAATTTTAGTATGTTGTCACATGCATATGTTTCTTGTTAGACTGGAAAAGTTGAGAGTAATGTGATTTGTCTAGCATGATTTATGAATTTATAATGTAAAAATGGCATAAATAGTGACTTATTTAACAAATATAACTACAATAAATTTTATGTTATGAGAAAATTATTCCTGGTTTCATAAATGTCCCACATTTCAGATCTTAAGTTGAAAACTTAATTTGAATAATTTTCATATGCTTTATGTATTTTATTTGATAAAACCGATAAAGCGCAACCGATTTTTCTCAAAAACGATTCGAAATTTTTAACCATGATTTCTGACATTACGAGTGTCATGGAAATGTTCCAGAATGTGCAAAAATTTAAAATTAAAATTTTGAAATTATTGTAATTAAATTTGGATTTATTTGATTAAAATATGTTTTAAAGTCTAATTATGAGCAATTAATTAACAACAAGTTGAATTATTGTCAAAAATTGAGTTGTGACAACCCTCGCAAATGCGGAAATAAAACATAACAAGCATGTGATTTATATAGCGGAAAATACGGTGTTTTTAAAACTTTTTACATGCAAATAGAAAATACGAGGAATGTCAAATAATTACAAACTAAAATAGAATCTACTAGCAACTAGCTAATAAACGTCTAGAGGTGACTCATCCAGGCCAACGCCTGCTAGCTCACACCCGAACCCAAAATACCACAAGCAAAAAGCCATCCAGTCAAGCAACCTGTTCATCCATGAAAAACATGAACGCCACAATCAGTGGGGAGTAACTCCGGGTTCTCCCAGCCATATCACATTAAACGTACATAAAAGAAAATACAAAAGTAGAATCATGCATATATAGATATACATGTGAAATACGAGAAGGATAAATAGGCAATTTAATATATAAGGATAAGAGCATATGAAGTACAAATCCGTGACCATCATATTATAGAAAGACTCGAGGATGACACTCTTAGGCAACCATACACTCACTAGGGCTTGCATCTCACCGTTAGCGGCATAAGTTTGATACGATTGAGACTCGACAAACAAACCATGCCAAGTCATCCAAAGATCACAAATAATCAATCATATAATCATCCAATCAAACGTACAATACGTTGACGACATCTCTCACGGTAAATGACACGCACTAGCACCGTGTACATGGCAAGTATGATTAAAGTCGCATCCACGGGATAAACATTTCCCTGAACGCATACACGATTAACATTTCGTATATGTAGACTAATTTTCTCCTGGTAGAACGACGATAATAATACGGTCCTAGTCTAAATCTGTCAGACTCCCGGAATCACATTTTCCGATTCGACATGCGATAAACATTTCGCATCCAAGACTCGGTCAATCATAGACACTGAGTACCCCAAATTCGGTCAACCTTCACGAAAGAGGCGGCAAAGAGCACAAACATCATAACAAGCGGTACGCTACATGCAATGACACCACCTCGCAAGTATACAACATTTGACGGCCGGGTCGATCAACGCAAAGCGTTCGCCTCTCAACAACATCGTCATATGCCCACTAACACATGCAATTAAGCAGTAAGGATACAATCCCCGTTCCGACATTCCAGCCTTACGAACGTGGAGGTAGCCAAGGGAATGAGAGTACAAAGCACATAGGAAATTAGTGCTCAAACCGTAACATTTGTAAAACCGACTCAAAGTGGAACATATCAAAAACCGTCACAAAACATGCGATACAAGCGAAGGGATTATCATATATTCGAAACATTAATATTTAAAATCAACTTATAGAGTCAAACCCGGAAGTCAACAAAAGTCAAAGTCAAACCCGAGACCCGAGACCCAAACCCGACAATTGGAGTGGGCTACAAACAAATCATCAATGCAAGAAAACTAAGTCCAAAGGGTCAAGGAAAGTCAAAGCGGGAACTAGAAATCAAAAGTTCAACTTTGGAAAAACTGGCAGCAAGAAACGCTGCCCGCGCCAGGCAACGCTGCCAGCGTCCTGGTCTCAGGCACGCGATCCTCATTTTTCAACTTGTCATCAACATACAAAACTTATCATATATCAATACAAACCATCAATTCTCATATCAATTAACAACTAACAACAACCATCAACAACAATACAATTCCTATGATTACTAACCTTATTCTAAATACGATTTCTAACATAGAAAACACATTAAAAACACGTAAATGATATCGAGTAACCCTTCACCGTTACCTT
The DNA here is from genome assembly GCA_022085475.1 of Heliosperma pusillum. Lineage (NCBI taxonomy): Eukaryota > Viridiplantae > Streptophyta > Magnoliopsida > Caryophyllales > Caryophyllaceae > Heliosperma > Heliosperma pusillum. The sequence continues at coordinate 20,850 of JAIUZE010020278.1, forward strand.
TTCGCGTCTTCAATCCGCGTCGATGTCCTCTTCTATCAAGAAGTAGTCTTTGTCGGGGTCTTGGAGGTCACCACCTACAATTAGATACTAAAAGATGAATATAATTCACCTTGAGAAAGACGGATAAATTGAAAAGCGAGAAAGACGGTAATTTTATTACCAATACGGATAGAGGATGATGAGAGGGAAGGAATAAGACGAACTTTAGTGAATTTGAGCGAGAAACAAAGGAGTAGCGATGATTTTAAGATCGATCAATTATGGAGGTTAGGGTTTTGGTTGATACTTGGTGAAGAAGAAGAAGATTGAATGTTAGGGAGTTAGGGTTATGAGGGAGTATATGAAGGAGTAAGTGGAAAAATCATGAGAAAAGCCCATAAACGTCTTAAGACGTAACTTACTCGAAATCTCGCGTAAAGTCCAAAAACGAACTCGGAAATTCTAAACTAGACACGGAAAATTTAATTCTAAACTAAAACTAAATTTCGCTGAAAAGTATCCGTATAATATTTTTACTATAAAAATATGGTACATTTGCGGGTGTTACAATCACCCCACCTTTTAAAAAGTTTTGCCCTCGAAACTTGAGCGAAAGAAAGATACCTTAATCGAATAGGCTTGGATATTTACTACGCATAGAAGCTTCCGTTTCCCACGTCTCTTCTTCAACATTGACACATCTCCACAAGATTTTCACTAAAGGAACCACTTTACTTATCAACTTCTTATCCTTGCGGTCTAGGATGCGGATCGAATTCTTTTCAAAGGATAAATTCGGTTCAAGCTCGGGCATTTCCGTTTGAAAGACATGGCTTGGATCACTATTGTACTTTCTCAATTGAGAAACATGGAATACATCATGAACCTTAGCCAAATTCGGGGGCAAGTCCAACTTGTAAGCAACGGCACCAATCCTTTTCACTATATCAAAGGGTCCAATGTATTTCGGGCTCAATTTACCCTTTACACCAAACCTTTTAACATACTTCATCGGAGATACTTTCAAGAACACTTTATCTCCAACTTCAAATTCCAACGGTCTTCTTCGGATATCGGCATAATATTTTTGTCGATCTTGAGCGGCTTTCATTCTATCACGAATGACCTTCACATGATCAATGGTTTCAACAAGAACATCGGGACCTAAGTCACGAACATCACTCCATTGATTCCAACATATAGGACTTCGGCATTTCCTTCCATAAAGAGCTTCATAAGGAGCCATCTTGATCGAGGCATGATAACTATTGTTGTAAGAAAACTCCACCAACGGTAGACTCTTTTCCCAACTAGATTGGAACTCGAGCGCACAAGCCCTAAACAAGTCTTCTAAAGTCTGGATAGTCCTCTCGGTCTGACCATCGGTAGCGGCATGAAATGCGGTACTCATCAACAATTTACTACCCATGGCTTCTTGTAAAGCCTTCCAAAATCTCGAACAAAACCTCGGATCTCAGTCGGATATGATCTCCTTGGGAACACCATGGTATCTAACAATCTCATTAACATAGGCTTTTGCTAAACGATCTAAACTTCAAGTCTCTTTGATCGGGATGAATCTAGCACACTTGGTCAAACGATCAACAACAACCCAAAGGACATCTTTACTTCCAACGGTCCTTGGAAAAGCCAAAACAAAATCCATGGAAATAGATTCCCACTTCCATAGTGGAATATCCAACGGTTGTAGCAATCCACCAGGCCTCTTGTGTTCAATCTTCACTTGTTGGCAAGTAAGATATCTCCCAACATAAGAAACAACATCGCCCTTCAAATTCGGCCACCAAAATTGTAGCTTCAAGTCTTTATACATCTTATCACCTCCGGGGTGAATAGAATAAGGGGAAAGGTGAGCTTCATCAAGAACTCGCTTTCTCAAATCAAGAGCATTAGGAACAAACAAACGGCCATGGAATCGAAGGACAACTTTATCATCAAACTTGAAATCTTTAGCTTTTCCTTCTAGAAGTTTGGCTTGAATAAACTTGTAGGTAAAATCATCAACTTGGCTTTCGCGGATCTCAGGGAGGAAAACAGGTTTGGCAGTCATAGCACCAACATAATCAAATCCATGTTCCACGAATTCCAACTTCAACTTTCGAAACTCAATAAAAAGATCAACGGGCAATACCGACATAACATTCAAGGAATGAGAAGATTTCCTACTAACAGCATCGGCAACAACATTAGCCTTCCCTTCATGGTACAACAACTCAAAATCATAATCATTCACCAATTCCAACCATCTTCTTTGTCTCATATTCAACTCCTTTTGAGTAAATATGTACTTCAAACTTTTGTGATCGGTGAATATACGAGAATGAACACCAATAAGATAATGTCGTCACACTTTCAAAGCTTGAACAACGGCGGCCAATTCTAAATCATAACTAGGGTAGTTCACTTCATGAACTCTCAACTGTCTCGAAGCATAAGCCACCACTTTCCTACTTTGCATAAGTACACAACCCAATCCCATCTTGGAACCATCACAATAGACATCAGAGTCTACACCATCTTCAGGTAAAGTCAACACCTGAGCGGTAGTCAACCTTTTCTTTAACTCTTGAAAAGCAGCTTCACAAGCTTCATTCCATAGGAACTTGGTTCTTTCTTCAACAATTGGGTCATTGGTCTAGCAAGCTTTGAGAAATCTTTGACAAATCTACGGTAATAACCAGCTAAACCAAGAAAACTTCGAACCTCTCTAACGTCGGTCAGACTCTTCCAATCAACAACGACCTCAATCTTCGAAGGATCCACCATTACACCTTTAGAAATTACATGTCCAAGAAAGGACACCTTAGGTAACCAAAATTCACACTTGGAGAATTTGGCAAACTACTTTTGACGACGAAGAACACCCAAAATAGTCCTTAGATGAATAACATGCTCTTCTTCGGTCTTGGAGAAAATAAGAATGTCGTCAATGAACACCACCACACACTTGTCAAGGTACTCACTAAATGTGCGGTTCATTTAATCCATGAAAATAGCGGGAGCATTTGTCAATCCAAAAGGCATCACCTTGAACTCATAATGACCATACCTTGTACTAAAAGCGGTCTTTGGAATATCGGCATCACGAACAAGAATTTGGTGATAACTGGATCTCAAATCAATCTTGGAAAAAGTAGAAGCACCCTTTAGTTGATCAAACAAATCTTCAATTCTTGGCAAAGGATACCTATTCTTGATTGTAATTCGGTTCAACTCACGATAATCAATACAAAGCCTCATGAAACCATCTTTCTTCTTCACAAATAGAACGGGAGTACCCCAAGGTGAGACACTTGGTCGAATAAAACCCTTTTCAATCATATCATCAAGTTGCTTCCTTAACTAAATTAGACACGGAAAATTTAATTCTAAACTAAAACTAAATTTCGCTGAAAAGTATCCGTATAATATTTTTACTATAAAAATAGGGTACATTTGAGGGTTTTACATGAGTGATGACTAACTTTTGAGTCCTAAATCAGTTGGGATAATTAACTTGGACTTAAATATGATTTAAGTATTGTTTGGTGATTTTAACAAGTTATTATCACACATTTCCGTAAAACCGGGTTATATACGATATAAACAGTTAAATAGGGCGATTTGGCATTTAAAATGAGCATGTTTATACATATTATAATGCTGCGTTTTTATTTATGAATGTCATATTTTGGTTTATGTAATTTGGAATTATGTAATTTATTTCTTGTATGGCCTTTAGTTTTAATCGATATTTCCCGGAATGTAAGGGAATATTGATTCGGTTGTAAATTATTGTGATCTCGTATCACTTTCATTGTATTATTTTATTTTATAAATGTATAATAGGAAATATTGTAATTTTATTATATATTTAGCAATTTATGTAATACCGGAGTTTCCCAAAGACGGTGCCATTCGGAAAGAAGTTCCAAGAGAGGCGGTGACCTTGGGAGGCGTGCTTATGAAGTTCAAGAGACCAAAGGAGTTGGTTTACGAATTTGTAATAGATTATATGATTTTCTATTTTAGGAAAGGCCATACTAGAAGTTTTTTTCTTTTTGTTTTTTATTTTCATATGTTTTGCATGCATTGCCAAATCGCCATAACATGAAATGCATATTTCATTGAGTATTCGACCGTGTTGATCGGACCTGTCGCAAGTCCTGGTCAAAGACAATTACCCAGACTAGGCTAATAACAAATTAATGTAATTAGGGAAGTAGGGGTCGATCCTCAGGGAGATGGTGTTTCCTATAGATTGTGAAACGTCTTGCGATTGGGTCTTATCTAACGAGTATCTGGGTTTTGGGGTTTCGATTTCTAAACTAATAAAAAGGCATAAATGAAAACAAAATAAAAGCAAATCAAAACGAAAACAATAAAGCAGGTGATGAATTAACAATGATGAATAGAATCTAGGGAAGTAGGTTCACACATGTAGATTAACATATTGATGAAATTGGATTTAGAACATGCAAGTAATTCATTGTGAGTTCGTAAGAATGATGTGTTCATTACAATCATAGATCAGATGGTCTAGCAGGCTTTTAGGCAATTTACTAGGTCTAATTTACCATGTCATGCTTTGTATGTTCAATTCACGTATCTCTACTTTGGAAAAGAATTCCATTCTAGTCAATGATTTTGATCAAGAATCGTTAGCTATCGTTATAGTCCAAACATGCGTAGACACAATGTTTTAAAAGCACAATTTCTTTTGTCCAATTATCATCTTTTAATTGACCTACATTGTGACACCCTCAAATTTGCGGAAAGAAAAAAAATAATTTAAATAAATAAAAGATGAGAATACGTTTCTAATAGGTTCACTTTAGTGAAAATCGGTAAATTTTAAAACCGGAACCTACTATTAAATATATTCGTCATAACAAAGGTGTCTTAAAGAAAAATGTTCATAACAAAAGGAAATAATATTATACATAAGAATTATCCAAAACGGGAGACATGTTTCCCGTATAAATACTGAAATATAAGAGTGTATAATAATATACAATCCTAAGAACCGAATATAGGTCCAAGGTAAATACTTCGCTCGCTAGCTCGTCAATGTACCCAAGTATGCATCACAAACCTGCCAACAGCATTAAATATAAACACGGAAGCCACAGTCAGTGGGGAGTAACTCCGAGTTCTCCCAGCCACGAAATGTCGAGTTTAATAAAACATGAATACATAAAAGAGATGTATATGGAAAATACAAAACCTTAACATATACGATATGCTTTTCATGTTATGAAACAAATAACTAACATATAACCTAGCATATGAAGCTATTATGTGAATCGTTAACAATCTTATAATACTAGTAGGGAAGCTGGTATGCTAGCTCATAGGTTACCCTGTAACGTGGCCATGATACACTCAAACCCTAATCACCACGTAATCATGTGAATCAGTTAACAATCGGTAATCCAAACTCTATCAATCCTAGCCGGCTTGCATCTCACCTTCTAGAACTCATAGAATCATACAAACATGAAAGACCAATACTTCTACAAACAGGCATAAGTTCTTAGAACCGTCAATAGAAGACTTCTGTAACTCGAGTCTATACCACAAGGTAGGAAAACATCCTAGCCCTAGACTGATCAAACCTAGCGACAACAGCTATTCCGTTCCCCGTCCCATGACATAACCGTACATGAGAAATCTCTACTAGGCGACCCCCTAGCAGAGTTTGGCTCGTACTTAAGCTGGCTCCATTTCCCAAAGGGATTCGGCAGCACATGCCCGACGCCTTGGATATAACCAAAACCAAGCCGAGAACAAAAGCTATCACTTGTGAACATATACTCGTTAAGACAGGTAAAGCCCTATTCCATGTCATGGTCCAAGATACTCATTTAGAATTAGAATGGTCATGACGCCATATACTCATAATTCTCTATGGGTACTTAGTCAACACGACATTTATCATACAATCAAACCGTCACGGGAACAACTTCCTATCATGTGACAAATTGCATATAACTCATATTCAAATAACATACCGCCTCATATCTACTAAGGCTAATTCAATAATTAAATAAAACCTTACTTGAAGACAAATCCCCGACCCGAGTCCCGCGACGGGTCATCAGTCAAAACGGGGCTGACTAGATCTTAGTTTGACCAAACCCGTTTGGTCAAACCGGCTAGAAACAGAGTCTTTATCACATAGACTTAACATAAAATCAACATATTCATTACATGTTATTTTATTAAAACTTCTAACATGTGAATTATTAAATTTTACTAAAACCCGCTTGACTTAAAGGATATAAATTTAAACTACGATCTCGTATTATAATTTCTAACATGTGAGAAATAATAACTTTATGAAAAACCTTTTTAATTAAATATTTTACTTATTAATATTTCCCACTTGCTAAATATTACAAAACACGATAAATTAACACTAAACTCAAAAACCGTCACAAGTCCAAAAGGTGACTCATGGGCTGATTTGGGCCGGACCTAACACGGGCCTGGACTGGGCCCACGGGCCTGGTTTGGGCCTGTTTTGGGTCGACATTTTTAAAACCGTTTCTTAATATTTCCCGCATGCTTAACATATTTAAAACCCGTCAAAACAACAACAAAACAATCAAGTATCGACACAACCCCCAAGGACCAACCATGGACCAATCCAGACCGGACCTGGACCGGCCTGAACCGGCCTGGTTTGGGCTTGTTTTCAGACCACCTTACACGGCCACTTCCACGGCCAAACAACAACCATTTCCAATTATTTATAACATGATTTTTATTAACAACATCCATTTTTAAACATCCAATTCAACCATCATCATACAAAAATCATGATTATGAACAAATCATTCAAATATGTCAAGAACACTAATCATGCTAATTATTCATACAACATAATAAAAATAACTACTTATCATGTTACTACTTAAAAATCAAAAGTAACAATAATATAAACTAAAACAAAAGATGAACCAAAAACAAAAGATATGTGACATTAATTCGTCGAGTAAATCGGAATTGTTACCTTAGCTAGCACAAAAATCAATTAGCACCCAAAATAAGAACTTAAAGAACTAAGAAACCCGTCTTCTAATCTTCTCCTAAAATATACGAGTCACCAAACTCGTCTTCAAAATCTTCCCCTATAAGAAATGACAAGAAAAACATTATTAGAATTAAAACTTGATTTTTCATAATTAAAGTGTTGAAAACGATTTTGTCGGAATTGAAATTAAACCATACTTGAAGATGGAGAGCGAAGAGGAGATTCTAGAAATATAAGTTAGGACGGATTTGAATAAGTAACGAAGGTTTTATGATGATTTTGCTCAAGAACGACGAAGAACGATGAAGAACGACGAAGAACGATGAAGAACGATTAAAGAAAGTATTAATTAGATCTTAAGTTGATTTATTGTAAAATGAAAAGGTAAGTAGTGAATTGGAGTGGAGAGTGAACCGTGTAAATATAGAGGAATTTGGAGTCGGGTTTTGAAATTGTTGTTACGGAATTGACTCGGGTTTTATAATTAATTAAGGTAATTAATTAGATATAATTAGATATTAAGTTAATTAAACCAAATATCTAGATATTATGTTATTGTAATAAAAAGAAAGAAAATATCTAGTCCTTTGAGAGGGTGAGAGAGCCGTGTGGTTTAGGTAGTAGTCAGGTCTGATTTTAAGCGACTTGCGTAATTTTCGTTGACGGATCGATAAAGTTACAAATATCTTAGATATTCGTATTAGTTTAATCGAAAGAATTAAAAGATCTTAAAGTGAGTGGAAAAAGATGACATGGGCGTGTGACCCATGCTAGAGTCGGGTTTCGGGTTTATTTCGGGATTTAAGATGACTCGGGAATAGTTAAATGACGCTCGGGTTTAAACCGTACAACCTTTTTATAAATTCCGAATAAATTCAAAAATAATTTTATTAAATTATCATAAATTCAAATAAATACAAATAAAAATAAATTAAATTTATTATTTTTCAAATATAATTTCGGTCTTTAAATTTACGAGGTGAGTCGGAAAAGTCAACAAAAAGTCAAAGTTGACTTAAAAACGGAATTCTCATGGAATCTCGCAGAAATTCCAAATACGAACTCGGAAATTCCAAATTCGACTGGAAACAATAAATTCCAATTTAAAACTTAAATATGCTGAAAAGTATCCGTAAAATATTTTCACTAGAAAAATAGGGTACTTTTCGGGTTGTTACATACATGGCTACCCTACACCCTAGAGAAACGACTACTCACTCATGGTGATGTTTATATCTGAGATGATGTTAATAATAAAAACTAGGATAGACATGTTTATTTGGTTTTGACAATATTTTAAGACTCTTTATATGGCGATAATAACGACGCTATATTGACGATCTAATGAAGTGAAACGATTACAACGATATTGAAATTAAATCTACAATAACATGTAAAGGAAATAACAATCAAATAAGAAACATGAAAACTTAAAACAAAAGATAAAGTGGGAATACCTAGATACGATCAACAACGATAATGATGAATTACAAACAACCGTAATACAAATTCCTTGCATAGAATTGTCGATCCACGAATTACAACGCTTGAACCACACAAAGTAGATTACAAAGATGAAATTCTTATTGATCTAGACTAAGGATTTGATGTAGAAAAGACAGAAATAAACTAAGAAACTAAGGAAAAAAAGGAGGAAGAAAATGATCTAGACAAGAGAAGAGAGGCTAGGTTTCTCTCCTCCTAATCTAGGGTTTCTAATCTAAAGAAAAGTGTAAGAAGAGAAGTGTGAAGTGTGGAGAGGTACTTGTTGATATGTGGTGGCTGAGGCATCCTTTTATAGCGGTAGGGTTTCGTGGGGAAGGGGTTATGCATTCATCACATAGGACAAAAAGGAGGAAGTCGAAGCAAAAGCTCGGTTCAGCAGAGATACCCGATCGGGTACACCACTTACCCGATCGGGTAAGTTGTATTCTAGAAGCTTTGACTTTCGTTTCATCTCCCCTTGCATATGACTTGACTATCATTAATTCCCTTGACCTCTTGAGTCGGGTTTGTTGATAGGGTTTGATGTAAAATGATTGTTTCTTCGCCTAACTGATCGATCTTCTGACAACTGCGAAACCGTCTTTACTTCTTCTTTCTTATGAATCAGTGAACTTTCTTGAAATGCCTTTGACTTGGTCAAGCTTGCTTCTTCAAATCGTCGGGTTCTAGGCAAATGCTCGGGAATATAGAAAAAGGGCGTAGAAACTTCACTTTCCCTACAAAACATGTTAGAACATAGGAATTCGCCTAGAAGACGATATTAGCTCATAAAATGGCTTAACAAAGCACAAATGACATACAAAACTGAGCTAAATTGGGGATTAAAATCATACAAATATTCACTTATCAAACTCCCCCAAGCTAAACATTTGCTTGTCCTCAAGCAAACATAACAAACAATACCAGGACAAGGGTTGCAAGCATTGGCTACTACACCATCAAGAAACAAATCTCAACGTAAAACTTTGGAAACATAATGAATCATAGCCCAAAAACAACGTGGGCAAGAATGATACATAAACATGGCTGAGATTTACATAACGGCGCAACACAAAGAATTTCACTACAGAATTTTCGGCTCTTGCATGATCTTTTGACAAATGGACTCTCACGGCACACTCGAACACTCATTGTATGTAAAAGGTGATTTTTTTATGTGTAAATGTTTTTGAGACACTCACCTATCTACGACTTATGAAAATGTGTCCGCAGTCTAATATGGTAAACAATTCAAAACACAAGTCAAAGATCACAATGCACATAGAAAAGAAGCAAGAAAAAAATATGAAGAAGACTTTGGGAAATGGGTGAAAGGTGGATAAACAGTTATGGTAATGTGAAGGTTAAAATGAGCTAGCAACTGACCAATGATAAATGAATACTCAATCCAAACTTTCGATTAATTCCCAAAAGACGAAAAAACGAAGCCAGAAGGAACGGATTGGCTTATTACACACGAAACACAAGAGTGAACTCCTTCTAAACATTGAATTGACATTTTGAGGAGATACTCACAACTTCTTCTTTTATTTCTTTTCTTTTTTTCTTCTTTTTTTTTTCTTTTTCAATTTTTTCATTTTCTATTTCATTTTTTTTTTCTCTGAACATAACATCACTTCTTGAACATTTTCGTTCTCCCAAATTCACTTTGACATCAAAGAACAAAATCTTCTCAAAAGAGCACCCATACACCATAGTCTAGCTACTAGCTCAACAAGGTAGGCAGTTTTTATGTGTAGCTATTATCTTGTGAAATATTTGTATGAAGGGGCTAATTTTGAGGGGTAATTCAAAGTAAAAAAAAGGCTTCAAATCTTAGTGAATCATGAATGCAATGCATATAGAAATGAAATGAGAACCATACTTATGCGTTTTGACATGACACCCATCACAAGGAGAACTACACACACCTAGATGAGACTGGGTATAGATGTACCAGCCTAAGGAGGTTCTACCTTACAATATATGTAACTTGCCAAATGTCAAGATCAAGCGTACTCATCTATAGATTCATTCCATGGCTCCAATGTACAAGACTTCTCCATGTATGCACAATTCAATGAATATTGAATCATTATCTTTTGAAAGCTCTAAGTTTAGGAAATGTAACATGATAGCATAGTAAACAAGCAAGCAAAGCATGAAAAGCATTCAATTATGTTCGAAATTTTAAAATTTTCTCTTATTCAAAATTTGAAAAATATAAACAACTAAAATGCAAAATGGGAAAATGCAATCCCTCCCCCAAGCTAAACATCACATTGTCCTCAATGTGAGCACAAAGACTAAATATGCAACGAGATGCTCAATGGGAAGAAGGGTAAAAAGGGAAAAATGAAAGAAGAATGAAGCTTACTATTCAGCGCGGACTCCCCAAAGCTAGTCTTTTGGACTTGACAAGGAAGGTCTTTATAGATTCTTCAAAAACTCTTTCATCTGCAAAGTAAATCTAACAAAACAACGAAAAAGGGAAGAAAAAGTAAAATGCAAAAAGAAAGGAACATGGGTTGCCTCCCGAGAAGCGCTGGTTTAACGTCCCGCTCGACGAATGCTTCTATGAAATCATCTGGTTGGGGATTGACGCTCTATATAGACAATATCTAAGCATCCGATCATGGAATTGCTGTAGTAGAGTTTCAATCGGTGTCCATTGACGTTGAAATTTTAACCATTACTAGCCATTATTTCCACATAACCGTATTTGTTTACGTATGTGACAGTGAATGGTCCAGACCATCTTGATCGAAGTTTTCCCGGAAAAATTTTCAAACGGGAGTTGAAGAGAAGTACTTGGTCACCGACATTGAATTCTTTTCTGATTATCCTCTTGTCGTGCCAACGCTTCGTTTTCTCTTTATAAATCCTAGAATTCTCGTAAGCTTGCAAACAAAATTCTTCTAGCTCATTGAATTGCAAAAGTCGTCTATCAGCGCTAGCGCTTAGCGCTAAGCTTAGTGTCTAAGTTGAGTTCTTTGATAGCCCAGTGAGCTTTGTACTCTAATTCAACAGGGAGATGTCAGGCCTTTCCATAAACCAACCGATAGGGAGATGTTCCAATCGGGGTTTTGAAAGCTGTGCGATAAGCCCATAAGGTGTCATCAAGCTTATTACTCCAATCTGTTCTAGATTTTGAGACAACTTTTTGAAGAATTGTTTTTAGCTCTCTGTTCAAAACTTCTACTTGACCGCTGGTCTGGGGGTGGTAGGCTAATCCTCGTCTGTGATACACACCATACTTCGCAAGCAGAGTGGCTAACTGTTTTTCTCCGAACTGAGTTCCTCGATCACTTATCACGGTTTTGGGTACACCAAAACGCGGAAAGATGATCTTTTTAAATAGTCGTATCACAGCTCTAGCATCATTGTTGGGGGTGGCAATTGCTTCTACCCACTTTGAAACATAGTCGACATCGACTAAAATGTAACGATTTCCATTTGAAGAAGGGAATGGTCCTTGATAGTTAATACTCCAGACATCGAATATCTCAACTTCTAATATGCCGTTTTGAGGCATTTCATGTCTTTTGGATATTTGACCCATTCGTTGATATGCATCACAAGCCATAACAAAGTCTCTTGAATCTTTAAACATCGAGGGCCAGAAAAACCCGGATTGTAAGACTTTGGCTACGGTCTTGGATCCATCGGATAAGTCTAGGTTTTATTGAGATAAATATTAAAGTAATATTATTGACCGAGAGTTCTAATGTAGAATCGATTAAAGAGTTAATCCACCGAATTATGTTAATAAGGGATGAATTGGCGTACCGTGCCCAAGTTGATATGAATTTTATTGAGATCATTTCTAAATTAGATTGGTTGATGATGTCTTAAGACAAATTAATCTTATTGTTGATATAATGTGTGCCTCTTCAGTTTTAATATTATAGCTATGGAAGCTCAACTAATCGTTCAAGGTTTCACAAGAAGATCAAGAGATGAAGATCGTCATTGTTAGAGTCATAGTGTTGTATAAGAGTTCATTAAACTCGATTCGTGCTAAGTACTTCAAAACTGAAAGTGACATGTCACTGTGGTTTCTGGCTCTTAAATATTTCGAAAATGTTTAACTCTTGAAAATAGTTTTCTAAACTTTTGATCAACATTTTACATTGCTAAAAATTCTGGTTTGATCTTTATAATTGGAAGAAAGCTTTTAGTTGTCTTGGAGAAGAGGTAGCTTGCACAAAAAGACACTTGCCAAAAATGGGTTGTTTACTTTTCTATATTTGGACTGTAACACCCGTAAGTGTACCCTATTTTTATAGAGAAAATATTTTACGGATACTTTTCAGCGAAATTAAGTTTTAATTTAGAATTTTATTTTTCCGAGTCGAATTTAGAATTTCCGAGTTCGTATTTGGAATTTCCGTGAGTTTTCAAGTAAAACCCGTCTTAAGTCGTCTTTGACTTTTTCTTGACTTTTGAGCCGTCTTTGACTTTCGTTGACTTTTTCCTTCATATACTCCCTCAAACCCTAACTCCTTCTTTCATTTTCCACTTACTCCTTCTTCCTCATCAAACCACCAAAACCTTGCCTCCATTTTTGATCCGTCTTAGATTCGTCGCTACTCCTTCGTTACTCGCTCAAATTCACGTAAGTTCGTCTTATTCTTTCCCTATTATCTTCCTCTATCCGTATTGGTAATCAAATTACCGTCTTTCTTGCTTTTTAAATTATCCGTCTTTCTCAAGGTGAATGATATTCATCTTTTATTATCTAATTGTATGTAGGTGGAGACTAGGAAGGTTTAGAAACCGTTTAAAGACGCGAAAAGGTAACGGTGAAGGGTTACTCGATATCATTCACGTGTTTTACATGATTTCTATGTTAGAATTCGTATTTAGAATACGATTAGAAAGCTTAGGAATTGTATTATTAATAATGATTGTTGTTAGTTGAGGACTTTTGATGATGATGATTGATTGTTGATAGTTGTTAGAAGTGAATTATGAAAATTGAAAATGTTTGAATATATGTTGAAGGCTCACGGGTGAATTGGTAACACATGTCACGGTCGTGAAATACAAGTCACGGTCGTGACTTGTGCAGTTTCACTGCACTGACCCCTTTTTGTAGAATGATCATATCTCTTTCGTTACTTGCTTGTTTTAGGCTTGTGGCCATTCGTTGGAACCGTAAGAGGATAAGCTATCACCTCGATTTGGAATTTCTGCATTCCCATATCTAGAACTCTAGTTATGACCGTTTGAAGTGGACCCTTGTTTTCGTTGGTTTCCAAACAACATTGTTTTGGAGAGGTGATCTATGTTTTTATTCATTATGCTTCATAAACTTGTTCTAATGCTTATGTATCATGTATTGACTCATTTTTATCATATTTAAACTTATATGATTCCCTATTCTCATGTTTTGTGACGGTTTATGGTATGTTCCCACCTTGAGTCGGTTTTTACAAATGATACGGTTTGAGCACTATTTTGTCTTGTGCTTTGTACTCTCATTCCCTTGGTTACCTCCACGTTCGTAAGGCTGGAATGTCGGAACGGGGAGGTATCCTACTGCTTAATTGCATGTGTTAGTTGGCATACGACGACGTTGTTGGGAGGCGAACGCATTGCGTTGATCGACCCGGCCGTCAAATATTGTGTACTTGCGAGGTGGTGTTATTTGCATGTAGCGTACCGCTTGTTATGAGGCTTGAGCTCTTTTCCGCCTCTTTCATGAATTGATCTACCGAATTTGGGGTACTCGGCGTTTTCTTTGTAAGACCGAGTCTTGGAGGCGAAACGCTTTATCGCATGTCGAATCGTAAAATGTGATTCCGAGAATCTGGCCAGGTTTAGATTAGGAGCCGTTTAATTATCGTTCCTACCAGGAGGAAATTAGTCTACATATACGAAATGTTATCGTGTATGAGTTCAGGGAAATGTGCTCTCGTGGATGCCTTTTAATCATACTTGCCATGTACACGATGCTAGTGCGTTTCATTTACCGTGAGAGTTGTCGTCTTGTGTCGTCTTTGAAGGCGTGATTTCATGACATTATTCAT
>JAIUZE010020279.1:0-11868 GCA_022085475.1 Heliosperma pusillum
AGACGGGATTCTCATGGAATCTCGCGGAAATTCCAAATACGAACTCGGAAATTCTAAATTCGACTCGAAACTTTAAATTCAAAATTAAAACTTAAATTTGCTGAAAAGATTTCGTAAAATATTTCTACTAGAAAAATAGGGTACATTTCCGGGTGTTACATTTTTCATATATTCTCTCATATCTTTCCTTACATTTTCCTTAGTTTAAGCACAAGTTCCTCTTAGTTTCATATTTAGTTTAAACATTTAGTTATTACTTTGTCAAACATTTGGTTACATTTCAAAGTTGTAATTCAATCTTTCCATTCAAGCATTTGGGTTATTTGTTCTTCATTTCCGAGTACATGAGTGAGTAGTTTCACTTGTCTAGGTATTAAGGAAGCCATGCATAATTAGTAAGTTGTAAATGTTAAAATAAGGATGAACTAATATTGATAAATTGTTTCTATCACATGCTTGTATTGTTTTGTTAATCTTTGTTATTTGGCCAATTGCATTGATTAAATTTGTTAATTCATTCTATAAGTCGAGAGGCACGGAATCGGATTAGACTAAGCATGTGTAGTAGGACGACTCTAGTCACAACGAAAGTTCTCTAGGACTCGACCTAAGGTTGACACTAATATCGAGAGATGAGTGTCTTTAGCCTAAACAATTAACAATATTAAGAATTCTTATGTTTAACATGAACATTTACGTATTTGCATGAGTGACCCAACTCCGTTATACTATGTTAATATTATTGAATTTACATCATATTTTGCTAAACAACAAACCAAACCAAACCATTAAACCGACTTTGATAGTAGTCCATTCATAACATTTCATAACGAAATTCCCGTCTCCTTGTGTTCGACCCCTCGTACTACATTAATTTGTGTATAGGGAATTTTATCTTTGCATTGGTGTGCGATATATCCTACCAAATTTTGGCGCCGTTGCCGGGGAAACAGTTTTATTTCGTTTTTGATTTGTCGACTTCTATAATTTTTTCTCTTGTCTTTAGGAACATTTTTTCCTTGAGACCGTACTTACAATTTCCTTGAAGATTGTTGCCTTATGCCCAGGTCTTCTCGTGAGGAAGAATTACTTTAACCGGATTCCGAGCCCAAGAAAACCTTTCCACGTTTCTATCACGAAATTATGTTAGATCTATACTTTCTTTTTAAAAAGAAACAAGATATATTTTACCAAAAAAGATAGAACTTGAAGATTTAATAAATATCCAGAATATTCTAGAGCGTTCCGACTCGGCATTTAAAAAGAGTTTCTAGAAAATGAAGCGGTTTTCGACCCGGACTCCAAATGAACTCTAATGACTGCCAAAAATGACCGTACCGGTGCGTAGATGACGACCAAGGGGTAGACACAAGTGTTTGAGCTATCCCTTGAAGATAAACTTACGAATTGTCATAAATCGTTTCGTGTACGAAATATGCGGCCCAATCATCACTGGGTGGTTGACGGAAGGTGTAGAACTGAGGTATCTACACACACTATTAATAGGTTTGGATTGAGGTTTGCTGATCCACTTATGTAAGTGGTGTCGACAAGAACATGACATGATATTTAATTGGATCAGGTTTAGGTTGAAGAATTTGTAACCTGTTTACATGTGACATAAACCTAACATGAACCCAACGTAACCAAATCTATTTATTTAGGTCTATATATTTTGATTAACCGCACAAATTATCATCATGGGTTATTCAATCTTAATTAAATGATACCACCTTAAAAGAATATTTGCGGTTTTTGAAAAATCATGTGAAATGTTTTACATAAACATATATTATACTCCGTACGTAACTCTTGCATAATTATATATATTTTAATTAACATATTTTATTCGAAATATATGTTACTTTGTGCGTGCCTACTTTATTTAATAGATTATTGAAATATTTTTCATAAAGAAACAAAAAATATTCTATCAATGTATTCCACTTTTCTTGTCCTACTTTTCATTTGAAGAAGATTAAAAAAATAGAGAGAAAATTACAACTTTACCCTTTAGTTAAGAATGAGGAAGGCCAATGTCATTTTCATTAAGGTGGTGGTTATAAGATTATGGATAATATTGTTACTTCATCCATTCAACGTACCTACCAAATTTAGAAAAGGGACAATTAATTTGACACAAATTGTCATTGAAAACGGAAATTTTTGTCACTTCAAAAAGACCCCCCACAAGTTACAAGTGGTAGAACAAGTGTTGAAGGGGTTGTGAAAGGTCTTTTTGAAAAACAGTGCAGTGATAAACTAGGGGTGTTGTAGGAATTCTTTCTCAAACTGAACTCAAGGACAATTAAAGCCCCACAGGGGGATATAATTATCAGCTAGTGTCCACAGCTCAACACAGGAAATAAACCAACAATTTGGACAGGCCAAGACTCATTCACCACAGCTTAACTACACAGATGGATGAAATTTGAACCAAACAACAAGGTAAACAACCCACAGTCCAAGCACAGGGATGGTCAACCTTTCCCACAGACTTTGATCAATACCCACAGCCTAACACAGGGTATTATCAGGCCCGGATCTCAACTGCAAACTAGCACAAGTTGAAAAGATTCGGAAAATGAGAAGAAAATCTAAGGTTTTTCATTCATTCAATAACAGCCTCTAACAGTTGGTGCAAGGGTCCTTATATAAGCCTCTTTCTGTTAATACAAACCCTAGAATATCATATAAAGGCCATGATTAGTTCTTAGGATACAAAAAAAAGTACTTAACATATTTTACAAACTGAAATAATAAGCTTAAACAACTGAAACAGACAAAAGCATGTAGGCCTTGATAATGATGTGCTGCAACATTGTAGCAGTTGAGTCTTTTGCTTAGAGCTTGTGGACGAGCTGGATTAATAGCCCCCTTGACCCTCCTTTGATCCGCCTCTAAGAATAGGTAAGACAACCAAAAGAACTTTTGGCAAAGGTCCTTCTGTGTCTAGCAAGAAATGACAATAATGCTTTATGCTTTCTACTTTTCCTGCAAGTGATTTCAAGTTGATTTTTCTGACGATTGGGGTGTAAAATGGATTTGGCTTCCTAGGACTTTGTTGGACTTAGTTGAATAAGGTTTCAGCTGGCCATGGTCGCAACTGGTGGTTCAGGCTCCTTTCAAAGTTATGGGCCCTCAAAGTTGCCCCTGCAGTGGTGGTGTGTAGGTCACTATCAGAGTGACTGTGGCCTTGTCCTTGGCTAGCATTGTCCTGCCCTCTGACACCCTCCTTGGCTAGCAACGTCCTACCCCTTGGCCCCTGCTGTAATAGCATTGCTCTGCCCCTTAGCTTCTGCTGCAAACAGTTACAAGCGAGACTTACAGTTAATTTGGAATAAACTTTGGAGAAATTGAACAATAAAAACGGAATGACATATTCTTATTATTTAGAGTTTTGGGATTAAATGAGCGCACTATGACGCGTGTGAGAATCGACCCTTAACTTCATACTTGCGATAAGAGTGCTCTTACCACTCGAGCTAGCTATTGTTCTCTTTCTTGTTATTTAGAGCAGTACACTAGTACTAGGAGGATTCCATTGACCTTCCACCCGTTTTACCAAAATTCACGCGTAAAGAACAAGAATTTAGCTCAAGTGATAAGAATTTTCTGATCCTAATTACAGGTTGATATTCGCCGAGGCTTCATTTAAATCCAAAAAAAAAGTATTCACATGTAAAAATACGTCTACCACTTCAACATTATACGGATTCAACACTCAAAGAACCCGTAGACTTAGAACAAGTCAACCAGGTAATGCGTCACCACATTCTAACTTGCAAGTTTCAAGTTATTGTATAAATTAATCCGTAGACATTATCGTAAACGTCCACTTAATCTTAGACAAAAAAAACTAACAACAATGGTGAGGTACATGAGTAATATGAGTAGTATTGTACATACAACAACATATTATAGTGAAAGTTTTAAGTTAGTAGGAAACTCTAGTGGTCTCTTGCTTTTCATATGTTTGATTGTCATGTCTATGTCAATTATATCCATGATCGTATTTGGTTGTGCTGCTGATGGTTCTAAGAAAAAACAGCGTGACGGCTCCCCGGGTAATGGTGACGGTGACATTGTGGTTGTGAAAGGAGGTTGGAGATTTCGCGGCAAACATGGTATGGGATTTTATCATGATCATGGCGGTGACGTTGGTGCTTGTGGGGCAGGTGCTGGATGTGGAGGTGGTGGCGGTTGTGGAGGTGGTGGCGGTTGTGGCGGTGGCGGTGGATAGATAATATGGGTTTAACGTTTGGACACAAGAAGTGTACAGTTGTCTTAGAAGTTTAGAAATTTGCTCTTCTTAATTATTTTATTCATCTTTTGTATATACTCCCTCCCATCCAAACCAAAGGTTACATGGGAGGGGGCACAAGTTTTAAGAAAAAAGTGATAAAGGAAGGGTAGTATTGGAATAGAAGTAGGACCACTTGAATATTTAATGGTAGTTGGGTGGGTGGGGTAATGGCATATTATGTAAATATATAGGGTAGATGAGGATTATTTGGTCTTATTTGTTACCCAAAAAGGAATGGGTAGTTTGGTTTGGATGGTCCAAATAAGGTAAGTGTAACCTTTGGTTTGGATGGGAGATAGTATATTTGTATGTATGTATATTCCAGACCTGTACTGTTAAAAACTTGTTACTTTTGTAGTCCTGTTGTATACGGTTGTTTCGGAAAAAAAAAAAAATCAATCGTCAGTTGTACATAAGAGTATTATACAATTATAAGAACTCCTATTAAGCTTGTCTGTATTTTTTTGAGCTTTTAAAAATTTTTTGCTTATATTTTGATTTTTTTACATCAATAAAATAACAGGTCATTTTGAGTTCGGGTCATTTTGAGTCATGGATCAAGTTTTGTCGGTCGTTGATCCTTACAAATTGGGTTGGGTCGGGTCATGTTTCGACAAGTTTAGTAGCAATGTTTTCTTTGTTTATATATCAAAATTGTGAATGATATGGCTAATAACGGTAAATTTAAAATCAGGTTACTAATTAGATGTTTTTGCGTGGTATTATTTGGTTGTTACGTTGGATTACTTATTTGTGGAATGTAAGAAAAATTATTAATTTCGGGATATCCTATATACTGTGAGGTGATTGTACCTAGTTTACGGATATATTCACAATGCTTATAAAGTTCAGCTCGTTTATTGAATACGGACACTATCCATCACAAGCTGAAAATGGATAGTGTCCCTCAGACGATATGCAAGTGAGAGTGTGAGTGGGGTGCTCCATTTTCCATCCACTTGCCCTCCCTACTTGCATATTGTGAAAGAGACACTATATGTTTTCAGCTTGTGATACATAGTGCTCGTATTCAATGAGAAATTGCGTATAAAGTTTTGAAGCATTGTGAGACTTTGGTAGTAAGCTTGATGGTAACTTGTGTGAAGTGTTAAAGGGCATTAAGTTGGTGTATTTAGTAGTGGAGCGAGGTACTCTTACATTTATTCGACGGTTTGGAACTGTGGTTAGCATCACTTATGCGGTGCAAAAAATTAAAATGCGGAATTGGAAGAGATATTAGTGAAAGTTTATACTCCCTCCATTCAACTCCACACTACACATTTCTCTTTTTGACACTATTCACAAGTAAGAAGAATCTTTCAATTTCCGGCTAATGCATAAGAGAAAATATATTCATGTGGGATCTTATTTGATTCGTCTTTAGGAGTATATTAAAAATATCTAACTCGTATAATTTTTGCAAATACGTAGCGAACTATATTTACGACGCAAAACGTGCGTTGGCAAACGTGAAAAAAGATATGTGTAGTGTGGAGTTGAATGGAGGGAGTAGTAGATTGGGTTCGTTCTTGAGATGATGAACTGAAGGTGGTATAGTTATTAAATTTAAGGATCAATTGTTGAAAACACCCTTTAATGTTACACTTTTTAAAACTTAATGCCTTATAAAAAATAATTCAAAACTTAATACCTTTAAGGATCAATTGTTGAAAACACCCTTTAATGTTACACTTTTTAATACTTAATACCTTATAAAAAAATTTCAAAACTTAATACCTTTAACTAGCATTCTAACATATTTTGGTACCTTAAGTGATTTTGACCCATAAAAATAAAAACTACCCGTTTTACCCTTGCCTTTATATATCCTCTTCCTCAACACATAACACTCTTAATTAACTTTTATTCTCATTCTGTTAAACCAAACCGAATAACAATTTTCCCCAAATAAGAGAACAATAACAACTATCTTAAATTGATATGTCTATCAACTTTGTTGAGTATTTCTTTGGAAGATGACTACTAAAAACAACTTTATAATATGCATTCTTAAACTTTTTAGTCTTAAACTTTCATTTTTTGCTCTCTTCTTAGAGATATTTGATTTCTTCCTTCAAAATGGCTTCCCATTTTCCATCTCAAGCTTCCCTTTTACCCGTTGGAACTTAATTTCAGGTCTATCACATAATTAGCCCCAAATTTCATGAACCCTAATTACATATTCATAAGCATATTATATGGGTACAAAAGATAGAGAAAATAGAAGAGAGAATGAAGAGGGTGAAATGTAAAAGTGAGAGATTGAGATCAAATGAATATAGAGTTAGAAGAATAAGATGAGATGTAAAAATTATAAGAAAGAAGTTGGTGAAAAAAGAACTCGATACAAAAGATATTTGTAAAATATAAGAATATAACACTATAAAAGTTGATGATTGTATAATTTCATTGAACACTTATGTTGCTCGACCTCGGTTATAAGTATATAACATGAGTGCATATCCAGTGTCGGATTCACCTATATTATGGGCAAAAAATAATGTTTTTGGTCAAAATTAATCAGTTGTTTATGTAGTTCATAGTTTGAACATTTGACATATGAAGTATGGCAAGGAACTAAATGAATTACCTATGAAATAGATTTTATTTATTATCTTGACGGTAATTCTACTATACGTATTTAATTTTGAATAGGCTCTATTAGAATGGTGTATTAGGTTTGGATTTTAAAATCATAATTAATAACCGAGGTCGGATTGTATGGTCATAACTCATAACTCTTTCTTCCCTTTATTATTTTCAATGGAGCCAAAACTAAACACTCTTTTTCTCACAAAGCGTTAATTTAAAATTTTCTACATATATCACTTGCAAAATAATTATTAATAAGTTTATCTAGGAATATAGCGTACTAAATTTACAACTGACTATTTATTTTAAGATTACATTTTGTTTTGAAAAATAAAATGAGCGATAATTTTTTATATCAAATTTATTAACAAAAAAAAAACTATAAAGGAATTTAGATTCTTAAAAAAAGATTATTCGGCTATGAGTCGGGTCGAGTTTAATCAAGTTAAAATGGGTTACATGTCGGTTCAGTTCGGTTTGGGTCAGGTCGGGTTTGTGGGTGAATCGGGTTTCGGGTCGGGTCGAGTCACAAGTCGGTTCGGGTCATATCATTTCAGGTTCTATCGGTTTATCAGTTAACCTTCGGGTCGGTTCAGGTCGGTTTCAGTTAATCAAATTTACGGGTTCTATCAGGTCGATTTTCGGATAAGTCAGGTCGGTTCTTCGGGTCGGGTCACCTTTTGCCAACTCTAGTTGTGATAGTATTGTTGTTTTATAGTACTAGCAAAAGGGGGACTAAAATGATGAATCAATATATATATATCAAAGAGGCTTTTTTCAGGCAACGAGAGAGTTTCCAACTATTTCAAAAGACTATTTTATTTTTTATTGATAAAACTACCTTACACATAATTTTATTAGGCTAATTAAATATTAAATAAAATATATTATTATATAAAGATTGAATTTTAATATTATCAACTTCATCATATTCATACATATACTTTCCAAGTTATGGTTAAACTCTTAAATTTTGATTATATTTTTTAAATTAATTATTTTCCTAATAATATTATCAACTTTTCAACTTTTTAGAAACTCTTTAAATAAAATTTAAATTCATAACTATTATTTGTCCCACATTGGAAAATAATGTAGATGTGCTAAAAATATTACATATAAATAATAGAATTTTCCCACATTGGAAAAATAATAAAGTGGGTAATGCTATGATTATAAATAGGAGTTATCCTTAAACCTTATGTATCAACCAAAAATTTTGAATCTCTTAGAGATCTCTTAAAAGTTTGTAGATGTGATGAATATACTATGTATAAATAGTAAAATTGTCCCACATTATAAAATTAACATAAGGTGAGTGATCCTATGATTAAATATAGGAATCATTCTTGGACCTTATATAACAAACTAAAATCTTTTAAATCTCTTAAGTATTGTCTTAGAGATCTCTTAAAAGTTTGTCTATTATTATCTTCACAATTGTTAAATTTACATCATCGAAAATTAATTTTAAAAGGTATTATTAAAAAAAATTGAAGTATTGTAAAAAAAAATATGAAGATAATATTAATTAGATTCGTGGTGGAAAAAAACCCTGAAAAGTATAGAAACTCATATTATTTGAACATATTTGGTGTAATTTTTAGTATATTATTTGTCATACATTGAAAAATAATGTAGTTGTGGTGAATATATTACCTATA
Organism: Heliosperma pusillum; assembly: GCA_022085475.1. Lineage (NCBI taxonomy): Eukaryota > Viridiplantae > Streptophyta > Magnoliopsida > Caryophyllales > Caryophyllaceae > Heliosperma > Heliosperma pusillum. The sequence continues at coordinate 8,563 of JAIUZE010020279.1, forward strand.
CATAGTAGAATTATCTCACATCAGAAAATCATCATAAGGTGGGTGATCTTATGATTACAAATAGGAATTATATTTGGAACTAAAGTTTCAACCCAAATTTTTTTGAGCCTCTTACATATTGTTTTACACAACTCTTAAAATTTGTATTATAATTTTCACTATAGTGAAATTTACATCATTAAAAATTAATTTAGAAAAGTATCATAAATAATAATTTTGATGGTAAACTATTTAATGTGTTATTTGTTCCATATTGAAAAAAACAATGTAGGTATCGTGACTTGTGAATTTATACTACGTATAAATATCAAAATTTGTACCACATTAAAAAATTATCATAAAGTGGAGTGATCATAAATATGATCATCGCACGAGCTTTTAAACTATTTTTTTATATTGTTATGTTAATAAATGACTTTAAAAATTTAATAAATGACATTTAAAATATTTTTTTATTATTCTAATATTAATATAACAGTTTAGTAACAGTTAAAAATAAATATTATATGAAAAAAGATGGTGTAATACTTAGTTTGTTATTAGTCCCACATTGAAGAATAATGTATATGTGGTGAATATATTACTTATAAATTGAAATTGTCCCACATTGAAAAATTATTATAACATAGGGTGATCCTATGATTATAAATATGAGTCATACTTGAATTTAGGTATAAACCTACAATTTTTTAAGTCTCTTAATTATTGTTTTGGAGAGCTCTTAACAAAATGGAATTATAATTGTCACAATAGTTAAATTTACATTATTAAAAATTAATTTAGAAAATTAGCATAAATAATAATTTTGATGATAAACTACTTAGGCCCTGTTCTTTTGGGCTGAATAGGAGCTGAACTGAACTGAACTGAACTTATAGGAGCTGAACTGAACTTATTGGAGCTGAACTGAACTGAACTGAACTTATAGGAGCTGAACTGAACTTATAGGAGCTGAACTGAACTGAACTTATAGGAGCTGAACTGAACTGAACTTATAAGAGCTGAACAGAACTTATAGGAGCTGAACTGAACTGAACTAAACTAAATTTATAGGATCTGAACTTTTCTGAACTTAATTTTACTTAATTGAATAGAATTTATAGAATCTAAAATTTACTAAACTGAACTTTATTACATAAGGTAAGATAATAACATAATTCCAATTTATATACATTGGTTTGTTCAAATAGATTACTACGTTGACATCATCTTTATCTGTATCTATATCTTTTGGAAAGGACTGTCATAAAAAAAAGTATACTATAAAACATAAGGTAAGATAATAACATAATTCCGATTTATGTACATTGGTTTGTTCAAATAGATTACTACGTTTACATTACGATACAAAAATAAATCACATATTACATCGTTTTCTAACCATCTATTTCCATATCATCATCTTCCTCATCACTTTCTTCTTTATCTTCACTATCACTCGTAACAACGAATCTATTATCTCGCCAAATGTTTTTTACTATCTTGTTTCGTACCTTGAACATGGTTTTTTTTCCGCTTATCATCAAACATGTCAAAATCTATTGTTCCTTGAATATTCACGTCAGGTTGTATAATAGGTATTTCAAGAGTATGCATCCTTATAAAATTATGGAGTGTGAATGTATAAAACAATAATAATAGACATTTGATACTTTTGTGACATTCGGGGCATATTTTTTAACACCCACCTTTTTTTCAATTGACCAAATGTCATTCCACTAATTAATGTCAAATGTTTTTATATCGGTTTTCATAAATAATATATTCCGCATAACTTTTCTGAACTTAATTTATAAGAATTGAATTTTTCTGAACTGAACTTATAAGAGCTGAACTGAACTGAACTGAACTGAACTTATAGGAGCTGAACTGAACTGAACTTATAGGAGCTGAACTGAACTGAACTTATAGGAGCTGAACTGAACTTATAGGAGCTGAGCTGAACTTATAGGAGCTGAACTGAACTGAACTGAACTTATAGGAGCTGAACTGAACTTATAGGAGCTGAACTGAACTTAAAGGGGCTGAGTTTAAGTCCAAAAGAACAGGGCCTTAATGTGTTATTAGTCTCACATTGAAAAATAATGTATTTTTAGAAAATATATATACTAATCATGATTATAAATAGGAGTGATTTAGTCTCTTAAGTATTGGTTTAATGAACCTTTAAAATTTTGTATTATTAAAACAATAGTAAAATTTACATAATCAAACTTAATTTAGAAAATTTAGGAAAATATCCTATATAACTAATAATTTTGATAGTGTACTACTTAACAAGTTATTTGTCCCACATTGAAATATAATACAAGTGTGGTAAATATATTACGTATAAATAGTATATTGTCCTATATCAGAAAATATCACAAGTTAGGGTGATCCTATAATTATAAATAAGATTCATCCTTGGAACTTAGATATCAACCCATAATCTTTTGAGTCTCTTAAATACTATCTTACAGAGCTGTTAAAAATTTGTATCCACATTAGTGAAACTTACATCATCAAAAATTAATTTAGGAAAATATCATTAAAATATAAAGTGAAAAATATTTTATTTATCTTAATATACATTTCCTATATTATATTCAAGTGCTGTTTATAATTTGTATATAAAATTTTTTACATTCAATTCACAAAAAACTATAGTGAAAATGAGTCATCTTTCAACTTAGATATTCACCCAAAATCTTTTGAATCTTTCAACTATTATCTTTCAGAGATTTTAAAAGTTTGTATTATTATTTCTACCTTAATGAAATTTACATCATCAAAATTAATTCTGGAAAGTATCATATAATAATTTTAATGGTAACTACCAAATTTGTTATTTGTCTCACATTGAAAAGTAATGTAAGTGTGGTGAATATAATATGTATAAATTAGAAGAATTGTCCCACATCATAGAAATATCATAGTTGGGATGATCACACGATTATAAATAACAGTCGTCCTTGAAACTTAGAGATGAACCCAAAGTCATTTAAGTCTCTCAAAAACTCCATTCGTCCCGGTCATTTATTTGTTTGCCTTTTTTTAGGAGTATTTTAATCAAAGACAAACAAATGATTAAGACGGAGAGAGTATTATTTTAGAGAGCTCTTAAAATTTTGTATTAGTTATGAAAATAATATAATTAGATTTGTGGTAAAAAAAAATGCTATCATTACAGTATAGAATTTCATATTATTTGCATATACTTTGTGTAATTCTTAGTATGTTATATATCTCACATTGAAAACCAATATATGTGTGGCGAATATACTAATAACTATAAATAGTAGAATTGCTCCATATCGAACAATT
>JAIUZE010020280.1:0-65260 GCA_022085475.1 Heliosperma pusillum
CTACATAAATTTGAGCAACAAGTAAATCAGAAACCTCGGATTTTAGATATAGGGTTTTGTCGACAGATCCTCTTTTAAAATTGTTTGGTAATAAAAATTTTGACAATCTGTCGTACCAAGCCCTAGGCGCTTGTTTCAAACCATATAAAGCTTTATCGAGTTTAAAAACATGGTTTTGAAACTTGCTATTCAAAAATCCAGGAGGTTGTTCAACAAAAACCTCTTCTTCCAAATAACCATTAAGAAAGGCAGTCTTAACGTCCATTTGGAGTAATTTCATTCCTTTATGAGCTGCGAAGGCGATGAGCAAGCGAATAGCTTCAAGTCTTGCTACTGGAGCGAATGTCTCGTCATAATCAATCCCTTCTTGTTGATTATAACCTTTAACGACCAATCGAGCCTTGTTACGAACTATAACTCCTGAATCATCCAATTTATTTCTGAATAACCATCGAGTACCAATCACAGTTCGATTAGGAGGTCGTGGCACAAGGTGCCATACTTTATTACGTTCGAACTGTTGAAGCTCCTCTTGCATAGCCACAATCCAGTCGGATTCTGCAAGAGCTTCCTTGATGTTGGTGGGCTCTATGGTAGACAGAAAAGAATAGAATGAACAAAAGTTATTTAATGTTCGCATCGTTTGAACTCCCTTATTCAAACTTCCTAGGATACTATCCATAGGATGAGAACTCATATATTTCCATTTCTTAGAGTTCCTAGGCTCATCATCATCTGATGAACTTTCATTTTCCTCAAATGATTCAGAATCAAGATTGGTTCCCCCTGAGTTGGACTCTGGGGTTATAGCTGAAGTTGGTACAACTTCAGTTACACTATCTTGGTTCTGGTTCAAAGTTATAGCATCATCAGCTATAACTTCAGTTTCCTTTTCCTTGTTTTGAGAAGAGACATTCGTATCATCAACAATTGTCTCAGTTCTCTGTTCAAGGTCATTTGCGGATTTATCAAGTTCATCATTGATTCCTTCAATAACTTCTTCATTATTTTCTGGCACGTCATCTCTGGAGAGGCGAAAGTCTGGATCATTCATGTCCTCTTCTTCATTCTGTTCAACTTGTTCAAGCACATTATCTTCATCAAATACAACATGAACACTTTCTTCTATGCACAAGGTTCTTTTGTTAAAGACTTTAAAAGCTTTACTATGATTAGAATAACCAACAAACACAGCTTCGTCACTTCGTGGATCAAATTTGCTCAAATTACTTTTTCCATTATTATGGACAAAACATTTACTCCCGAAGCAACGAAGGTGAGCTATATTGGGTTTTCTCCCTCTTAAAAGTTCATAGGGAGTCTTTTTGAGAATTGGTCTAATCATAGCTCTATTGTGCACATAGCATGCAGTACTAATGGCTTCTGCCCAGAAACTTTTAGAAAAAAGGGCCCCACTACAAAATACAAAGCATATTGCGGGGGCCATGTCCTCTAATGTTCTATTCATAGTTCCACGACAGAAACCGTTTTGTTGTGGGGTTCGTGGTGCAGAAAAGTTATGTCCTACACCATTCTCCCTACAATATTTATAAAAGCTTAATTATCAAATTCGGTGCCATGATCCGTACGAATGGAAACTAACTTTTTATCATACTTGTTTTGGGTGAGCTTCATTAGTACTACAAACTCATCGAAAGTTTCATCTTTAGTAAATAGAAAGATAGGCCATACATACCTGGAGTAGTCGTCGACTAGGACGAATACGTACCTTGATCCACCGCGGCTTCTAACTTGCATAGGTCCACATAGATCCATGTGTACCAACTCAAGTGGACGCTCTGTACTTACTACTCTTTTCGGTTTGAATGAAGATCTAACTTGTTTACAACGGGCACATGAGTCACACATCTTTTCTTGTTCGAATTTGATTGAGGGTAAACCCTCAACTAAATCCCAAGACTTAAGTTTATTTAAAATCGTTGGACTGATGTGTGCAAACCTCTTGTGCCACAAGCATGAATCATCCAAAGTGACTTTCATGCACGTAAAGGAACTTGTAGTGACTTTGTTTAAATCAATCATATACACGTTCCGTTTACGTAAGCCTTCTAAGATAACGTTACTAGTACCTTCAACTATGATACGACAAACATTTGAATGAAAAACAACTTTGTTGCCTTTGTCACATAGTTGAGAGATACTTAGCAAGTTATGCTTAAGGCCATCTACCAGATATACGTTATTGATAGCATGTGAAGAAGATATACCAATCTTACCTACACCAATTATGTTGCCCTTCTTATTGTCTCCAAAGGTGACCTTGCCACCGTTGAAGGGTTCTAGTGAAAGAAATAAATTCTTTTTTCCAGTCATGTGTCTCGAACAACCACTGTCGAGATACCATAGATTATTTTCTTTCACTATCACCTGCAAGAGAATCAAATACAGCTTTTAGGTACCCACGCTAAGTTGGGTCCTTTGTGGTTAGTGACTCTATGTATTTGATCCTTCCTAACCCATACCTGTTTAACAATTCTTTTCTTTTTAGGATAGGGTTTGCTAGGTTTATTATATTGTTTGTTATTGTTGTGATGCACATTAGGTTTAAATGACTGCTTCTGATTCACATAAGATTTAGATTTTGAAGGTACAGATGTGTAATCGAAAGCTATGTCATAAAACCACCTGAACTCATTGTTTCTAATCTCATCACGTTGAGATTCAGGTTCAGACTCATTAACACTAGACACGTCATGTTCTTTCACAAAATCAGTTTGATTTTTGTTATCGTTGACATATTTGACACAATTATTTTTAACATGACCGTTGTGACCACAATAATTGCAAATCAGATATTCTGAAAGATTGACGTACTTCCTTCTTCTGAAATCACGGTCAGAAGGAGTGGATTTGCATTTATCATGGTCTCTACGACTATAGCATTCATGACCAAGACCTTTCTTCATGTTATTGTTAGACTGTTCGGTAAGGAAGTCTAAGACCTTTTGACTTCCTTCCCACTTATCATGAACTTTTCGTGCATGTAGGAGCAATTCCTTCAAAGACTGAATTTCTTTTTCACACGACGAATGATCTACATTCGAGTCTTTGGAGGGATTGTTCTTTTTGAAATTTTCACGAAAATCATTGAAACGTTTGTTCAAGATAAGTTTCTCCTCATTGTGTTGACTTTTGGCTTGGGAGAATTCAGCCTTCAAATCTTTCAATTGCTGAGAAAGAAAAGAGTTTACTTTCTCGTGATCAAGGATAACAACTTCCTTTGCCTTAGCTTCAGATTGTAAATGCTCATTGACTTTCTTCAATTCTAAAGTTATAGCTTCATTAGCTATAACTTTGGCTTGAAGATGCTTAATGTTGAGCTTTAACTCTGAGATTATAGCTTCATTAGCTATAACTTTAGACTCAAGAGCTTCTTTCTCAACATTGTCTTGTCTGAAGTTATAGCTGAAGTTGCCATAACTTTAGACTTGAGCTTTTTAGCTTTGGCCTTAAGAAGTTGGTTTTCCTCAGCAATGTCAAGAATTTGTTCTTTAAGATCTTTCAATTCTAGACTCTGCTCATGACAATGATCTAAGGCTTCTTCAAAATACTTAATTAAAGACTTCTTAGATAAATTCTTAACTTGCTTTTTAAGTTCAAGATGACTAACCTCTTCATCATCTTCTGAATCTGGTTCTGAATCTGAGTTGCCAACAAGACACATCTCGGATTCGCTTTCATTGTCACTGTCAGAAATTAGGTCAAGACTGACGTTGCTTAGACACAAGTTGGCGACTTCCTCTTCTTCTGATTCGTCGTCCTCTGTGTCGAGATCTCCCCAGCAATAAGCCATCATTACTTGCTTGAATTCCTTCTTGGTTTTGTCTCGTTGATTTTTGTCTTTGATTTTCTTCCATGTGGGGCAGTCTTTGCTCATGTGATCATTATCCCCACATTTGAAGCAACCACGACTTGAAAGAGACCCTTTTGACTCAATTGGCTTCTTGTAAGATTTGTTGGTGTTGTTGTTAAACGTTTTCCCTTGTGGTTTGTTAAAGAACTTTTTCTTAAAACGTCTAGCAAATAACACTGTTTCATCTTCAAGATCCGAATCTTGTCTTTCACTAGATTCGGCCTGTAGAGCCACCTTCTTGCTATTACTATCATTTGCCGCATCTTCATCAAGAGTAATCTCATGAGCCATTAGGGTTCCAAGTAGCTCTTGATAAGATAGGTCAGATAGGTCTTTACATTCCTCAATTACCGTCACCTTAGGTCTCCATCGTTTAGATAGACTTCTAAGGATCTTCCTGGCAATTTCCTCGGAGTCAAAAGTTTTTCCAAGATTTTTCAATTCATTAATGATACTGGAGAAGCGAGTAGACATGCTGTCAAGCGATTCATTTTGTTCCATGGAGAACAATTCGTATTTTCGCATAAGTAGAGCTATGCGTTGCTTTTTGACAACAGTTGTCCCCTCATAGGCTAACTCAAGACCATCCCATATTTCCTTGGCAGTAGAACTAGAAGAGAAACGATCAAATTCAGTATGGGTCATGCCGTTTTGCAACAGACTGATAGCCTTTGAATTTTTCTCAGCTTTCTTATAATCTGCCTCAACATATTCATCTTCTTTCTTTTCGACGCGAGTGCCATTAACAGATCCAAGCATGATCTTATTAGGGCCATTCTTAATGATTAGCCAACACTCCCAATCATTACCCTTTATGAAATGGGTCATCATATTTTTTCATAAACTGTAGTTCTTCCCATCGAATACGGGACACTTTAGATGTTTGGAATCCATTAAAATAAAATTAAATGCAGCGGAAAATAAATAAAAATAAAAGAATAAAATGGATCATACTCCTTGCTTTAAGGCAATCAAGAGCACGAGGCTCTGATACCAATTGTAGAGTCTATTGATCGAATACGAAAGAGGGGGGGGGGGGTGAATTGAGTATTAAAAACTAGCCCCACTTTTCGATTTATATGATATGTAATTAATTATTTGATCTTATGAATTAAAATCAACTAATTAATTAATCAAAGTAAGCGCGAATAACGAAATAACGAAAAGTAAAGAGATAAGAGAGAGGCACACGATTTTTGAAGTGGTTCAGTTTCACACGTTGAAACCTACGTCCACTATTCTCGATTAATAATTTTTAGTACCTTTCTACGGATTACAAAAATTACCAACCCACTCGTATAATCAACACTATGATTATAACTCAAGGTGAGTATCGCTAAATACTCTATACTATCTTACGCTAATAAGAAAGTACAATATAACTCACACAGATTCCCGTTAAAGAATTGTAAGCTTATAATGATGTACTATTATCCAATAACGTATTCACTCAAGCGATTGATAATAATTGATGCACGAATCTTTTGAAAAACAAACTCTAAAAATAATAAATATTTGCTCAAAGGTTTGCTTTAAAACGATTTTGGAAAATCAACACAAATAAAATAAATAGCCGTGTGATGTATTGTGTTTCGTGTATGTTGTGTCAAATAAAGAGTAGTATGTGAAAGAGTATTTATAGAAGAAGAATCATAATAGATCTAAAACCCTAGTATAATATTTAATAAAGATACTTATCTTATCATAAAATAATATTTGCTAATCTTATAGAAATATCTTTATCTCAAAATATTATTTGGTTTATCTTATAGAAATATATTTATCTTGATATCTCAAAATATTGTTGTAAAGATATAGTAGAATCCTAGATTAGGTAAACTAAGGAAACAAACCTATGGAGGCCGAATCCTAGCTCACGAAACCCTAGGAGGCACGCAACCCTAGGAGGCACAATACTAGGTTTCCACGAAACCCTAGATGGCTCAAACACTAGGTGGGCTAATTAGGTTAACAACAAATTGAGATAGAATATATTAGAAACCCTAGGTAGCATGACAACCCATAAGTTGTATTACTAACCAATAGAATCTCATAAATATATTCTCTATTAAAACTAATTGATAAATATAAAAATAAAACTCTTTCACTTTTGAAAACATTTCAAAACATTTTATTTCCAAAATCATGCATCAATATTTTATCATTCAAAATCATAGGCTAAAGCTATAACTTTTGAACATAAAATCTCTCGAATGGAATAGTTACCGAATGACGACCTATACTATCTAATCTTCACAAAGATCTTCAGTATACGGATCATCTCTTCATCTTGATCACAAAGACCCTCCATCTCGAGTCTTGTGTAGATTTATGTAGATCTTGTTTGAAGCGATTTTCCTTAAAGTTATGCCTGGTTAGCTATAACTTCCAGTTCACTTCCAAAGTTATTCCTGAAGTTGTTATAACTTTGTCTCACAGACTTTATCAAAGTTATGCCTAACTTTGATCTTTCTTCTCATAATTGTTGCTAGCTATAATAAGACTAAAGCACACAATTACACGCATATGATATATCGAGTAAAACATATTATTACATAAACACATGTCATTATCAAAACTTATGAACTGGTCCAACAGAGCTAATATTCCTATTCTAGTTGTTTTGCGTGCTTTGACTCGTTTTATAGGAAATGAAGCGGTTTTGCTATATTTTCTTACTATTTGGAGCAAAGGCACTAGAATACGAGTTTTCGAGGAACCAACGATAGCAATTTCACGGTTTGACTACGATTCCGCTACATCCTTCCTCGAGTGGACTCATCTTGGACTTTGACTTTGTTTCTCAAAGGAAAACATCAACCCAAGTCAAAGGAGGACTAGCCCAAGCCCAATTACGTGTTACATTGACCAAGACCAAGGCATAGGATTCCGTGCCCAAAGATGAAATTGGAAGAGACGAAAAATCCATCTGGGTTACATACCCGATCGGATTACCACATACCCGATCGGGTATGTTTGCTGATGAGCGTCTTTTGGCTCTTCTTCTACCAAGATTTAAGGGAGTGCTTTATGGCTTTGTCTAGGGTATGAATTTGGACGCGGATGTGCAGCTATGCAGCCCTATAAAAGCCAAGGATTAGCACACAAATAAACAGGAATCAAAACACAGCACAACTAGCATACACATTATATATTTCTTTCATACAAGTTTTAGTTCATAGTTTCTAGTTTATGCAATCTTAGACTGTTTTTTATAGTAATCTCCAAGTACTTTTCTAGTGTTCCTATAAGCATTTGTCATTACATTGGGTTGGATATTTGTTCTTTATTTTCTTTCTTACATAATTTGCATTCCAAACTCGGTAATTTTCTATCCTTGATTTACTTATGCAATTTCCGACATCATGAACTATAATCTCATTAGTCTTGTTTTTATATTGTTGTTGGTAGGAAATCCATGTAAAAGTAATCTAGTTAAAACCAAATTATCGTTTAGTATGTCATCTTTCATTGCGCCTAATCATATAATCATAAAACCCATCATTAGAATTATTACTAATATAATCACCTTAATCATTTTAGCACTTTTATTTCATAGTTTAATTTCCTACAACTTTTTCCTCTTAATTTACTTAATCACGTAAATTAGATATAATATTGTAAGATTATCATTGTGTAAATACAATATTTTAATATTGAAATGATTTGCTAGTTAAAATGAATTAAAAGAAGAGTCGATACCAATAGAACCACCTAGTTTGTTTCTTCCTTTGGTTGTGTCAAATTCTATAACTTTGTTTTGTGGCCATAAACAATTGTTTGTATTAGTCAATTTTCGTCTTAGAAACGAGAGTTGGGATGGGAATTAGGACTACCAATAGGGGTTTAGTGACCTAACCAGGCTGAGAGGACGTTAGGACCCATTAAAAAGTCGGTACGAATCCGAGAGGAATATACCGCTACAAGGCTTAGACAATCGTAGCAATTCTAATGTTGGTATCAATAAAGCTTTTAAATCATTTGACATGAATTTCGTTCTCTTTCTCTATATCAATTTGATTAGATAGTTTATTTTATTGTTTTAGATAGTTTATTTTATCGTTTTAGTTAGTTTATTTTACCGTTATTTTATTACCGTTCTTAGATAGTTTATTTTATTGTCATTTGCTAGTGTATTAGTTTAGTTAGATAGCTTTTCAATATTGTCATTTTAATTATCGTTCTTAGTTAGATTTAATTATCGTTATCTTTCTTTCCGTCAATTAGATTAGATTTATTTTTATTGCAATTCCATACTCGTCATTTAAATATCGTCATTACATACTTGTCATTTCATTTCATGTTAGTAGTTTAGACAATCACCCCAAATGAATCGAACTTAAATGAAAATCACTCCATAGCAATTCATAGTTAACACGTACTCCCTGAGGATCGATTCCTACTTCCCTAATTACATTCCTTATGTTGTTAGCCTAACTGTGGGTAATTATTTTTGTATCGGAACCGCGACACAACCGATCAGGGCCGCAAATAAATCATTCATTTGCGGCTCCTAAAAAACGCCGCAAATAAATGCCTTATTTGCGGCTCCTTTTAAAAAAAACGCCGCAAGTAGGACCTTCTATTTGCGGCATTTTTGTAAAAAAAGGAGCCGCAAATAGAGCTTTTATTTGCGGCATTTTTTCTTAAAACGAGCTGCAAAAAGATAATTTCAAAAAAAAAAAAATTCGAGGTGTTCAAGAAGCAATCATAAATTATGATTAATTAAACGAATGCTCTATATATAAATAAATCAAACTTTGCCATCATACAAGATTTAAAAATAATACAAATCTTTTGAAAGAAATTCAATCTATAAGTTATAGGATTTAACAAAATACTCTAGACATTAATTCACACTTGGCAATGCGATAAAACTTCATAATTCTCGGAGGTGACGACACTGGCGACGTTTTCTGGTATGTATTTAACCCTTCCACGAAATCTTCAATTTGAGCGCTTATTGATGGCTATAATAGCGTAATCCTGCGTTAAATACAAATAATGGAAAATAAATAAAAGTGAAACACTAACTCATCTATGTAATATAACTTGTCTATATAAAGTACAAGGGAGCATGCTATGCCTGTTGATCAGTTTCCTAATTATTGTCCCAAGAAAGTGTAAAAGAAGTGTGGTTGAGCAATTTCAAATCATTAGTTCAACTTACAATGAACAACAAGGATTATTTGGTAGCTAGATAACTTATAGCTAACATACGATACGACTCCTTCTCATAAATGAGAAAGTTAATAACAAAAGCCTTGACGAGAGCCGTCAGTCTTACCGATTTCATACTAAGGAAGAAACATCAATACTAAAAAAGATAGAAGGAACAAATATCTTTAGCAAGACAAAAAACAAAATAGTAAACACTATTGCATTTGAAACCCAACATGGCTTGACTATCATATCAAATCTCACTTAGACAACTTTTGAGCATGTAGCTCCTCATAATCTCATATCCTCCCTAATTACATAGATATTTGGCCCATTTAAAGAAGCTCAAAACTTTCAGATAGAGCACAAGGCAACCATATCTAACCTTACATGAGCACATAACGCCTTTGCAATTATGAGAATCATGGAGGCAAAGACTAGAGTGTTAGTTTTACATTGTAACTTAGCAGAAAGTCCCTTGAGCAATTCAAGAACTTTTGCCTTAGCCTTGTCATTAGCATTTAGATTTTATCATGTTGATTAAAGCCAAAACATAAAGACGGGGAAAAAACTAAAGCAAACCTCATTAATGCATCCTCCACCTTGGTCGTGGTGACCCATTCATCACCAACTTTCTTTCCTTTGGAATCCATTGCATGTCTCATACTTAATCCAATCCCTGATTAACATAAGGCCTTATAAAAGTCTCAATTATACAAACAATTACGTTATTTCATTTATGAAAATTCTAAATAGGTCAATAAATTCTAACTTGGCAATGTCTGCTGAAGCAAACAGAGCTAGAAGATCAAGAAAATTAGTGCAATCGGAGCTACAAAAGAATTATTAACATACTAACACCTAAGAGTGAGAAATTGATTAGTTTAAACTCACCTTCTAGAGCTTTTACCTACTGCTAGGATGTCAGAAAATGGTCAACCATATCCTTCTTCTATATCCGCAAGTCCCCCTTAAAGGTGCCTTAAAAGAAAGTCGTGAAACAAATTGAAACTTTCAACTACAAATGCAAATTGTGCACTGAACATAACTGATCAGGCGATCATCTATATATAGAAAAACAAGCATTTTGCGGAAAAAATACCTTACCTTCTGCCTGTTAACGCTTAACTTGTGAAATATGCATCTCAAAAAAGATAATGACGAGTCAAGGAATGAATAACTAAATAACCCTCTTCGTTTTTGGCTGAAAAGGTCAAGTAACAACAAACTTTGTTCAATATTCACCATTACTGCGACAAAAAATGAACGGAGAACATAGTTAACCCAAGAAAGCACTCGTCTACTACATCAAAATCAACCAAAATGCACATTAAGCTCAAAATCAAAAGTTTTCAATACTTAAAACAACAGTTTCCAACATATTATGCATCTAATTGTACAATGAAAATCAAATATTATACATCACAAGTGAGAACCAAGGGGGTTTTGTTAACGGTAGGAATATTATTGAGAATATTCTGGTCTGTCAAGATGTCATTAGGCTATATAATAGGAAATCAGTCTCTCCTAGATGCCTCCTCAAAGTTGATTTGAAGAAAGCATATGATTTAGTGGACATGAACTTTATTGAGCAGATGATGAAGGCACTTAATTTCCCACCTCAGTTTATTGACTTAATTATGGAGTGTATTACTACTGCCTCATACTCCTTGGTGATGAATGGTGAGCCTTTTGGATTTTTTTGATGGGAAGAAAGGTTTAAGGCAAGGGGATCCCCTTTCCCCCTGCTCTTTACCATAGCTATGGAGTACCTCTCTCGTATCCTAAATTACACTACTAAGGTAATGGATTTTCGTTATCACTCTTTGTGTGGCAAGGTGAAACTCAACCACTTGTTTTTTGATGATGACTTACTGCTGTTTTCTAGAGGTGATGTGCAATCAGTTATGGTCCTGCTTAGATCCTTTGCTACTTTATCTTGTACTTCAGGGCTGAAGATGAATAATGCTAAATCAAATATATATTTTAATGGTGTTCAATACAGTATTATGAATTAAATTATGAGTTATTCAGGATGTAAGAAAGGGGAGCTCCCATTCAGATACCTGGGTGTGCCTATTTGTGCTGGGAGGATTTCTCAGAATGAATGCCAAGTCCTAGTGGAGACAATTGTTGATAGAATCAGATATTTTGTCTCTAAGAAGTTATCTTATGCTGGCAGGCTTGTCTTAATTAAGTCTGTTTTAAGTTCTCTGTATAGCTACTGGGCTAACATTTTCCTCCTCCTAAAAGCTGTGGTTAAGAAGATTGATAGTATTTGCAGGAATTACTTATGGGATGCTAATGCAAATTACATTAGAAGCCCTCTGGTTGCATGGGGACATGTGTGTAGCCCTAAGGAGAAAGGTGGGTTAGGAATTAGATACAGTTTGACTTGGATCTTTGCTACAATTGGGAAACTTGTTTGGTGGATCTTTTGTGAACCAGATAGCCTATGAGTCAAATGGATTCATCATCAATATCTCAAAAGAGGAAACTGGACAAATTACAAGCCTAAAGATCATCATAGCTGGAGTTGGAAAACAATTTGTCAGGTTAAGGATCAATTCAAGCAAGGTTATAGAGATGGGTTGTGGATAGGTGATGCTAAAGGGTATACTATGTCTGCCGGGTATGAGTGGCTAAGACAGAAGAATCAAAAGGTTGGTTTGGCTAAGCTGGTCTGTAATTCATACTGCTTACCTAGACATAATTTCCTGGTCTGGTTGATTTTCAGGAATGCTCTTAATGTGAAGGTGAAGCTGGCACGGATTGGAATAGCTAGTAATGATAACTGCTGCATTTGTGGGAATGATAGTGAAACAATCCCCCACATTTTTCAGCATTGCAGGTATACTGTGGCTGTTTTTAATAGCCTATGTGCAGCTTTGCAAATCCAAGTCCCTGCTATCAATGCAATCATATGGATAGGTAGAAGGAAGTGGAATAAAGTGAAGAAAAATGTGTGTTTATATGCATTTATGGCTGCCTATCATCACATTTGGCACCAAAGGAACGTAGCAAGATTGGAAGGCTCTTTGCTTAGGCCGGAAAGGATAGTATCTATTGTTGGGGGCATGCTTAAACTACGGCTTGTGCAAAATAATTCGAGGAACATAACCCAAAATGACCTTAATTGGATTAATAGTGTTCATTTTAATTAGTGAGTTACTTGAAAGTTTATGTATTGGTTTAGCCATGAAATAGTTTGTAATAGTTTGGCTCATTAATGATAAGCTTACATGTTACCATAAAAAAAAATATTATACATCACCACATGAACATTTAAACATCATACGAATTCCGAGAAACGCCATTACTCTTTCAACATGCACACATAGCAACAACGATGTCCTAAGTTAGCACATGCAACAAGAAAGTTGACAAACCCACTAAACTGACACCCTTAAAAACAACTAACCTTTAATTGTGTAGACAGATTAACAAGATCAATTATTTATCTAAGTCTATGAAAAATGTAGTTCTAATCAGTTTCAATTTCTATTTGAATTGGAAAGTAAATAGCCCTAAATTGAGAACCCCTAGTTTGCAGGTCTAATCTTTGTAAGTATGATACTTTTAAAACAACAATATTATGTTATATTTAGCATTATAACTGGCTAAAAAAATACATAGCATCCAAATCCATTTAATTCAGCACAAATCAAACTCCCCATAATCCCTAATTAAGTAAAATTAAATAAGTGAAAAAGCACAATACCTATCACAAAGAGGAACCGATTGGAATAAGGTACAACCGATAAGAGGCGATGGCGGTAGTCTGCGTAAGTCTGGACCTTTGGGGTTGTTGTAGGAGTACATTATGAGCAGTCATTGTTTTCGTGTGACAACCCTCGCGATAGCGGAAATAAAACATAACAAGCATGCAATTTATATAGTGGAAAATATGATATTTTTGAAACTTTTTACATGCCAATAGAAGAGTACGAGGAATGTCAAATATTTACAAGCTAAAGTATAATATACTACAAAGAGACGTAGTCTCTCAAAACGTTATCATATATCAAAGTCGTTTAGCTAAACTAGCTAAGAAACGTCTAGGGGTGAATCGCCGAGGCCAACGCCCGCTAGCTCACACTCGAACCCAAAAAGACAAGCAAAATCCATCCAAGCAACCTGTTCATCCATGAAAACATGAACGCCGCAGTCAGTGGGGAGTAACTCCGGGTTTTCCCAGCCATATCACAAATAACATACTTAAACGGTAATACTAAGTAGAAGCATACATACATAAATATATATATATATATATATATCTATATACTATCTATTCTCTCTATCTCTCCTCTCCGATCTCTATATATCTCTCTATATATATATAGATGAGTTATATGAGTCCACCATCAAAATTGAGTCCACCTTCAAAATTGAGTCCATGAGTCCTCATCTTGCCCTTTGGATGAAAGAGATGGAGGGACAAGATTAGAACAAGATGGAAGTCTAAGATTAAAAGAAAAATGGATGGACAAGATTAGAATAAAATGAAGGGACAAGATTATAACAAAATGAGTGGATTTTATTGTCTTCCACCCACATTACGAGTGTAACTTTAACATTTTTTTTTGTAACTTCAGTCATTACGAGTGTAATTTCAACCGTTTTTAGTGAAACTTTAAACCAAAATGTGATTTCGACTATATAAATTTTAATTTATGTAAGTTTATGATAAATTTATGTGATTTTTGCCTTTTTATGAGAGTAACTTTAGTCATTAAGAGTGTAACTTCAACCATTATTTTTGCAACTTTAAATTAAAATGTGATTTCGACTATATAAATTTGAATTTATATAATTTTTAAACAAATTTATGAGATTTTAGTTTTTTACGAGTGTAACTTTAATTCTTAATTGCGTAACTTTAAGTTAAAATATGAATTAATTTTAATATTTTAATAAGTGAAACTTTTACCTTTATTAGTGAAACTTCATTTATTAATTGTGTAATTTTAGTCAATTATAGTGTAACTCATGTTTAGGTAACATTAGTCTTTTCTAGTATAACTTCAGTCCTTAATAAGATATCTTTAGTCCTTAATTGTGAAACTTTAATCCATAATGGTGAAACTTTAGTCCATAATGGTGAAACTTAGTCCATACTGGTGAAACTTTAGTACATACTGGTGAAACTTTAGTCCATACTAGTGAAACTTTAGTCCATACTAGTGAAACTTTAGTCGACACTAGTGAAACTTTAGTCCATAATTGTGAAACTTTAGTACATACTAGTGAAACTTTAGTACATACTAGTGAAACTTTAGTATGTACTAGTGAAACTTTAGTTAATAATTTTGAATCTTTAATCTTTAATGATGTAACTTTAGATATAAAAACAACCATTACACTCCTCCTCCATCGTAATTTTGAATCTTTAATCTGAAAAAGTGACGGTTTTCCAAGCCCAAAAAACGAGATTTGAAATAATCAACCATCACCTCTAACAAATACATCCAACAAACAAACATAAAAAAAAATAAGATTTGAAATAAACAACCATCACCTCTACCAAATACATCAAACAAGCAAACATAAAAACATAACAAGATTTGAAAAAAAAAAAAAACTTCCCCAAATCTGGAAAAACGAGTTTGAAAAAAAAAAAATTAGTTTAATTTTCAGATCTGAAATGAAAAGACGATATATGAAATAAAAATAATACAATAACTTTCCTTTCAACCACCACAAGAAAAACGAAAAATGAACTGGTGTTGGGTTTTTTTGTAACCTTTTTTTTCAGATCTATAAAATGGTGGTGAGTTATTTTTTGTTTTTTTTTCCAGATCTAAAGGGTGGTTGTGGTAGTTTGGGTTTTTTTATTTTTAAATATAAGAATGGTGGTGGTGGTGGTGGGTGGTGGAAGATGGCGTGAGAAGAGGGACGAGTGGCGGAGCAGGTGGGGGTGGCGGCGGAGCAGCATGGCTGCGGCAGGAGGATGGCAGGGAGGAGCGGCGGCGTTGAACATGGCGGCGGAAGGAGGACATTGTAGGAGAGAAGGAGGAAGGTGTAGAAAAGGAGGCGTGGGCCATGGTGGTGCTCGGTGGGGTGAGTGAGGGGTGGTGCTGCTCACGGGTGAGGGAAGGGGGTGAGTGAGGGTGTGGTAGTGCTCGGTGGGTGAGGGAAGAACGGTGGCGGAGGCGGTGGCGCTCGGTGGGTGAGGGAAGGACAGTGGTGGTGGTGCTCGGTGGGTGAGGGAATGAGTTGATTTTTTTTTTGAGAGGTATGTAGAGAGAGAAGAGAGGTAGAGAGATACTGAAAAATGTGAGAATGCGAGAAATGGGGTGAATGAAGGATATAAATACTAGGGTTTGAAGCAGATGATTGTGTGTATCTCACAATCTTGGCCCTCTATTTTGTTTTAATCCTAACCATTCATTCTCTTAATCTAAGGGTTTGGATTAGGACTCAAGGACTCAAATATAGTAGGAGGACTTATTTGAACCCACCTCTATATATATATATATATATATATATATATATATATATACATGTGAATTACGAGAAGGATAAATCGGCATTTCAATATATATAAATATATAGGTGTATGAGGTACAAAACTGTAAGCATCCAATTAGAGACAACTCGGGGAAGACACCCTTAGGCAACCATATACTCACTAGGGCTTGCATCTCACCGTTAGCGGCATATACTTGATAAGATAGAGACTCGACATATAAACCACGCCAAGTCATCCAACGGTCACAAAAAATCAACATATGATCATCCATCCAAACGTACGAATACGGTGACTACATCTCTCACGGTTAATGACACGCACTAGCACCATGTACATAGCAAGTATGATTAAAATCGCATCCACGGGATAAACATTTCCCTGAACGCATACACGATTAACATTTCGTATATGTAGACTCAATTCCTCCCGATAGGACGACGATAATAATATCCGATCCTAGTCTAAACCTGGCCAAAATCTCGGAATAAACATGTTCCGATTCGACATGCGATACACATTTCGCATCCAAGACTCGGTCAAACACAGAAGCCGAGTACCCCAAATTCGGTCAACCTTCACGAAAGAGGCGGAAAGAGCACAAGCATCATAAACAAGTGGTACGCTACATGCAATGACACCACCTTGCAAAGATACGACATTTGACGGCCGGGTCGATCAACGCATAACGTTCGCCTCTTAACAACGTCGTCATATCTCCACTAAAACATGCATAAAAGCATTTGGGATACATCTCCTCGTTCTGACATTCCAGTCTAACGAGCGAGGAGGTATAGCCAGGGAATGAGAGTTCATAGCACTTAACGATTAGTGCATAAATCAAAACATAGGTAAAACCGACTCAAAGGGGGACATATCAAAAACCGTCACAAAACATGTGATATAAGCATAATATAAATGTAACAATGATAAACATGAGACAATACGTGATTACATAAGCATTATACCAAGTTTAAGAAGTATTATGAATAAGAAACATAAATCTCATCTCAAAACAACAAGTTTGGAAACTATTAAAACAAGGGTCCACCTCAAACGGTCATAACTAGAGATCACATGTCCAAGAAAGGACACTTTAGGTAACCAAAATTCACACTTGGAGAATTTGGCAAACGACTTTTGACGACGAAGGACACCCAAAATGGTCCTAAGATGAATAGCATGCTCATCTTCGGTATTGGAGAAAATAAGGATGTCGTCGATGAAAAATACCACTCACTTGTCAAGATACTCACTAAAAGTGCGGTTCATTTGATCCATGAAAATAGCGGGAGCATTAGTCAAACCAAATGGCATCACCTTGAACTCAAAATGACCATACCTTGTACTAAAAGCGGTCTTAGGTATATCGGCATCACGAACGGGAATTTGGTGCTATCCGGATCTAAAATCTATCTTGGAAAAAGTATAAGCACCATTTAGTTGATCGAACAAATCTTCAATTCTTGGCAAAGGATATTTGTTATTGATTGTAATTCGGTTCAACTCACGGTAGTCAATACAAAGTCTCATGGAACCATCCTTCTTCTTCACAAAGAGAACGAGAGCACCCCAAGGCGAGGCACTTGGTCGAATGAAAGCTTTCTCAATCATATCATCAAGTTGCTTCCTTAACTCTTTCTACTCGGTTGGAGCCATGCGGTATGGAGCTTTAGCTATGGGTCCGGATCCGGGCACAAGATCAATGGAAAACTCAACATCACGCTCGGGAGGGATCCCGGGCAACTCTTCAGGGAATACATCAACAAAGTCACGTACTATATGTACATCTTCAATTTTTGGTAAGGAGGTAGTTGTAGAAGTCACAATACACAAGAATGCTTGGTGACCCTTTCTTACCATACTCACCAACTCCATTGCAGAAATCAATAGCACACCCATTTGGGAATGAGATCCCTTATAGGTTATTCTAACTCCTAAAGGACTCTTTAAATAAATTTTTTGATCTCTACACTCGAATCTAGCGTGGTACAATGCTAGACAATCTATACCTAGAATTACATCAAACTCCCCTAGGGGAAACTTAAGGAGATTAGCGGGAAAGATGGTTCCCGCAATAGATATTGGGACATTAGGGTAAAGAGTAGAACATGAGATAATTTCTCCGGATGGAAAGGATATGGGGGTATCCTCACTAGAAGTAGGCTCGATAGTTAACTTATCAACATAAGTTGAAGACACAAAAGACATGGATGATCCGGTATCAAATAGAATAAGACACGATTGCTCTAAGATTGAGAACTTAGTCAAACCAAATGGAATCACCCTGAACTCAAAATGACCATACCTTGTACTAAAAGCGGTCTTAGGCATATCGGCATCACGAACGGGAATTTGGTGCTATCCGGATCTAAAATTAATCTTGGAAAAAGTGTAAGCACCCTTTAGTTGATCGAACAAATCTTCAATTCTTGGCAAAGGATATTTGTTGTTGATTGTAATTCGGTTCAACTCACGGTAGTCAATACAAAGTCTCATGGAACCATCCTTCTTCTTCACAAAGAGAACGAGAGCACCCCAAGGCGAGGCACTTGGTCGAATGAAAGCTTTCTCAATCATATCATCAAGTTGCTTCCTTAACTCTTTCAACTCGGTTGGAGCCATGCGGTATGGAGCTTTAGCTATGGGTCCGGATCCGGGCACAAGATCAATGGAAAACTCAACATCACGCTCGGGAGGGATCTGATGTGCAGTTTGTCGTCGGGACTGCTATCAAACAATATTTATAAGCCAACAATACTAGCTAATGAAGCTAGTGGTAAGTCGGGTGTGGAATTCACAGGGAGGACTATTGTTTAAACGGATGTAGGGTGTCTAGTGTTCAATTCTATGGTGTTTACAGTTTTGAGGGGTTGAGTTTAGAGAGAAACAAAATCTAAATGATAAACAAAAGGTCAAGCTTAATAACTAACAAATACTAAATGAAAGGAAATGTAAGTTCAATAGAGAATGAAACTAGGGTATAACGGGACTATCAATGTTGACTCGGGAAATGGGTGTCAAGGTAATGTATAAGTCTCGGGTGGTAAACTATGTTACTTTGTAGGTCTCGACAGCCACCACCGATTTGAGTTTGGTCGTCTATGCCTATATTACTTGGTCGGTCTCAATAGGCTTATACTACGGCGTGAGTCAAGAGTCGTCACTATCAACTAACGCGATGAAACAAACAAAGAGGCTATGCAAAATAGTTTAATCAACAAGTCAATGCCCTAATCAATATCGATTCGTCCCTACCCTAGTATGGAATTTAGCTACTCATAGGTGAAATAGATCTAAGCATATGAACTACTGTATTAGCATAAGACATCATAGCAAAGCGATGTGGAAACAATAAACGAACGAAATAACTAAATGCGAAACAAAGGAACCTGAAATAGGGCAAAAACAAGGAGGATGCCGATCGGTATAAGGCTATGCCGATCGATATAGTGTTGTAAACGAACGAAAACTTAAAACTAATCGACTAAAATGTAAAACAATAATCTAAAATGGTGTTTTAGAGCGGAAACTCGATCCGTGACAAGGGATCTTGCGTCTAGGGAGAGATACCCCCTCACTCTCTTCACTTCTCCTTCATATAGAGCTAGGTTTTCTCTTTTGGGCTTCGATGTTTCTTCTGAGTGACTTGGGCTTCGGAAAGCTTCGGTCCCGTTGCTCAATAGCTTGCCCAGTAGATTAGAGAGGTAGAAAACGAAAGTGGGCTTGTCCTGGCCGATCGGTGGAGAGGCCCTCAAGTGCCCCACCGATCGGAGTGGGCTTCATTTCCTCTCCCTCTGTCTTCATTTCATAGTCCAAGCCAGGTGCCAGGCCCTTGGGTAGATCTGGGCCTGTTTGTAATGTACACGGGGCTTATAAGAGAGTGTTACTGGCTCCAAGAAGTGTGTGACGATCGGTGTCCTGGCCCACCGATCGGTGTGGGCTGGTTCTTGGGTTTTGTTTGCTTGCTGAGCTTCCGAAACGAGTTGTTCTGTTCATTGAAAGGCTGGTCTATAGTCCTTTGTCCTTTGCATGTCCAAATATGCTCCCGATCGCACCTAGAATGTGTCTAACCTGCAAATAGGAGACTAAACATACCAAAGTAGCAAATACGGGGCATATGACATGAAATCGGCTCAAATGAGCTATAAGTAAGACTGAAATGGGGGCGAATAAGTGTGTAAATGTGCATATAAAATATGCACATCAAACTCCCCCAAACCAAACCTTTACTTGTCCTCAAGTAAACATAAACCAAAGCACACTTAATGACCACGGTAAGAGATAACGACTCTGGACACTCCTGCTTTCTGTTCATCCAAACTATGGCTTTCACAAATAGATAAGAACAAGTGCACAAGAGTCGACCTTCAAAACAGGTCTTATACATGCCTAAATTTCAATGTTCTTCATGAATAACGCAAGACCTTGCAAACGAGCTCAAAAGTAGAGACTCAACAAGCACACTCAATAACATGATCCAAGTTCGTAAATAATACTCGTAGTACTAAAAGTTCTCAAGGTATGCTGGGCACAAGGTTGTAATGGGGCTATGTTCAATAGGTGAAAGATGGGTGCGTGCTAACGCGTATGGGAGTGTGGGGCTAAAAAAAAACTGGTGGTTGCGCTACCACTAATGAAAAGACCCAGACGACCATAACATTAACCAATACCGATCATAGGCAAAAATTCGAATCTCTTGACATTATCATAACTTCGGTAATTGCACTTCACACAATAGGAATTCACATTTATGTATTGATAGCACCATTTTGGAACTGCTACCTTCACAATAGATCTCATTACTTCACTTTATTGTTTGGAAACTCAACTTTCGATCACTATTCTTGCTGTATAACTTGCTATGAAGCTGAATTATTCTCCAGACATTCATATAACACTGAAACAGGCCAAAAACAGGGGCCCACCGATCGTCATACTACCTTCACCGATCGGTGTACTAGGCCACACCGATAGGTATCAGCTCAAAAACTTCAAAAATCAGGCCCTTTTCTTCATTTGACACGTTTTCGTGACATAACTCTCCTATACGCAACCATTACAGTCTGGGTAGGATGTTTTTACGATGTAGTTCATAATTTGTAAGGTTGTAACCAAGGTAGTCAATATAGTCTTGTGAAACGTGGTCAATAAAGAGTGGATCCTACATCTAAAGGGACGAATCAAGGCAATTTGGCTAAGTGGAGTTCAAATTTAAGTGAATGCCCGGTCCGCGGACCTAGGGTGCATACCTTCGGAAACTACAACGAGTCAATATTCACACTTATGAATCAAGCACGAGCATACAGGTTAAGAATTACAGTACGTCATTGAGAAGCATTTCGATACAAAGTAGATTCACATCAAACAAGTCAATTTAGACATGTTAGACTCGTTAATCCAATCTAATCTCAATATGTCATATCATATAAGTTAGGCCACAGTTGAGATGAATTAAGCTAAGTGTATATATCTTCATCGTCGTTTTGCACATCTCAAACCAATACACACACATAAACAGTTCTAAAAAAATTTATTTTCTCGTATGAACATGCAACTGCTTATAGTACATATGAATGAAGCACATATGAAGCACACAACCAAAACCCTCCCCCAAACCAAACTCGTCATTGTCCTCAATTGACGAAAATCGGTGCAAAGGTGGTTAAAGGAGAATGGGGAATGCAGGTGAGAGTGAAAGTGGAGAAGGTAGACTTACAGAATGAGCAAAAATTCCCCCAAACCAGGTCAAAGCGAGGCGCTGAATGGTGAACAGGTCCTCACCATCCCGAGCTATCATCAGCTAGACGGCTCCGTCATTACCTGTAGCATTACAAAACAGGAGGAAAAATGTCTCTCTCGCTCTCATCTCACACAATGTTCAAAGTTACAAATTGCAAATTGTCCAAAACTAAAACAAACCAAAAAACAAAATTGTTCAAAATGAAAAATAGTCCAACTAAAAACAAAAAAAATGTCTCAAAGTCTAAGTATATGTCAAATAATCGGGTCGCTGTATGACCCTCCATCATAAGTATCTCCAAAATCATCTTGGAGGACTGCGAGTTGCCATGGTGTATTATAAGAAGGTTGATTTCTCCAGAAATTTCGCGGCATCTCACACATCGGCTCTTCTTTCAAGCTCTTTCCCTCGAATCCATTTGAATAGCTACTCCAATTGCGACCTGCGAAAGATGGGACAGAGCAAACAGACTCCACAAGGTCTCCAGAACAGTGAGACGGAGCCATAAAATCAGTAATAACACAGCTAGACTCCACTACACAGCTCACAGGGGTTTTCAGGCCTACCACCGATCGGTGGGACCCTTGATGACGATCGGTGTGGGTGGTATGACGATCGTTGGGGGGTACCTCACCGATCGGTGTGAGTGTGCTCTGGCCATTTTGGCCCTTGTTCTGGCCTGTGGTGGTCTGTGTCAGGTCTGTGGGGGTCTGAACTGGCTGGTACTGTTCCTTAATCAACGAATCAGACTGAACAACCAAGGGGGAACGTTGTGTAGCTGAAGGTTTAAACACAAGGAGTTCACCCCCCACCTTAAAGGTTAAAGTTCGTTTACCAACATCGATTATTGCGCCAGTCGTATGTAAGAAGGGTCTCCCTAAAATGATGGGGATGTTAGCATCCTCGGGAATGTCTAACACCACAAAGTCTACTGGTATAAAGAACCCTCCAATCTGTACTGGGACATCCTCTAGTACCCCTAATGGTCGTGAAATGGTCCTATCCGCCATTTGAATGGTCATATTCGAGCTTTTAAACTGAGTCAATCCGACTTTCTTAGCTAGAGATAGGGGTAGGACACTCACACTAGCTCCTAAGTCACATAAGGCATTATTGACATTAAGGGAGCCTATGACGCAGGGGATGCTAAAACTACCGGGGTCACCTAGTTTAGGTGGAGAATTGCTCAGTTGAGGTGCATTACACCTTTCTGTGAGAGAAATTGTCTCTACCTGGGGCAATGCTTTCTTCCGGTTCAAGAGGTCTTTGAGGAACTTGGTGTAAGAAGGTACTTGTAAAACTAGATCAAGAAATGGAATAGTAATATTAAGTTTAGCAAGTACCTCTTTAAATTTTCCAAATTGTTCCTCGAAAGGGGACTTTTGCTTGAGACGCCTCGGGAATGGCAGCTTAACCTCAGTTCCAGCATTTCCAGCTATCAAGTCCTTCTCCAGACCTTCCCCAGAGCTCTCTCCAGCACCTGTTAGACCCCCATGACGATCGGTGGTGTGGTCCACCGATCGGTGTAATGCTCCACTTTTGCCCCTGCTTGTTTCTGTTTCATATTCTGGTTCACCCTTGTCTCTGACTTTCTTCTTTTCAACCCTTGGCATGGAAAGACTGTCATAGCTAACTCCACTCCGAAGATGAATAGCATTAAGAGTGTGAGTTGGGTGGTTGGGTTGTGGAGGCAATTGGCCTTGTTGCCTTTGAGCTTGCGAGGCGGCCAGCTGGGCTATTTGAATCTCCAAATTCTTGATGGCGCTAGACTTTTCTTGGTCACTTTTAGCCACTTGAGCCACTTGAGCAATAAGGTGCTCTTGGCTTTTCAGAACCCCTTGCAACATGCTTCGTAGATCATTCATGTCGGTAACAGTGGGTGACTTGTAAGGTTGTGGTGACGATGTGGATGCAGCCTTGTTTGGATGTTGATATGCTGAACTAGAGGTGCTTGTATTGCCCGGTGGAGGGCCTTGATGAAACTGAGCTTGATATGGTTGCTTGTAGGGTTGTTGAAAGCTCTGACCATAAGGAGAGCTTTGCTGATAGTTATGGAATGCAGCAACCTGCTCTTGAGTGCCCTGACATGTGTAGATCGTGTGCCCATATAACCCACATGCATTACAGATCATAGGCAATGGCGAGGACTGCACTCCACCGATCGGTGGGAGGGTGTGCCGATCGGTGGAGTGTTGTCCATCTTCAGACTTGCTAGCTGTGCTGTCAAATCTGCAATTTGTGATGTCACGCTATCCTGGAAAAATGTCTCACCACTCACTGCTGCAACACTAGTGTAGGATGATTGTACATACGATATGCTATGATTAGCCATTTGCTCAATCACATTCCTAGCTTCATCAACCTCCACCGAGTCAAACCTCCCATTTGCTGCGGAGTCTAATATCCTCCTTGAGTCTGTATTGAGGGAGTTGTAGAAAGTCATGGCGATGTACCCCTTAGTAAACCCATGATGAGGGCATTGCCTTTCTAGGCCCTTGAATCTTTCCCATGCGTCATATAGAGACTCATTCACCTTTTGTCTGAACCCAGTGATTTGCATCCTAAGGTTAGCGGTACGCTCCGGAGGGAAGAATTTCCTGTAGAAAGCTAGCACAAGTGTATCCCACGCGTTGCTCTCTGTCACACTAAGAGTTTGCAGCCAAGATGAAGCCTTGTCCTTCAAAGAATGCGGGAACATCATTCGTTTTATTTGGTCTTGGGTCACACCCTCATCGATAATCATTGCGCACAAGTCGCAAAATTTGTTGATGTGACTAGCCGGGTCTTCATTCATCCCTCCTCCGAATTGCTCTTTTCGAACCAAGTTGTAAAATGATGGATCTATTTTGAACTTGGTAGCTGTGAGGTTCGGCTTGAGAGTCCCAGTTGGAACTTGAGCAGCCGTAGGCAGCCCTTCATCCGAAAGCTTCGGCATTATTCTTCTTGGTGGTGATCGTGGTGGTGTGGATGCGGGTGATGATGAAGATGATGACAATTGCTCACTAATAGTCTCTGCAAGTCTTTGATTCTTGCGCAGGGTCCTTTCTGGTTCAGGATCGAATGTAAGCAGGATCCCAGAACGTCTCCTGTGCATAAAAACTTAGAGAAAACAGTCAGAAAGCAAGGGCACCGATCGGTGGAGTGGGTCTGACCAATCGGTGTAGAGGTAAAACTGAACCTAAAGACCCTAAAAATCAATTTGAAACTATTGCCTCCCCGGCAACGGCGCCATTTTGATATGCAGTTTGTCGTCGGGACTGCTATCAAACAATATTTATAAGCCAACAATACTAGCTAATGAAGCTAGTGGTAAGTCGGGTGTCGAATTCACAGGGAGGACTATTGTTTAAACGGATGTAGGGTGTCTAGTGTTCAATTCTATGGTGTTTACAGTTTTGAGGGGGTGAGTTTAGAGAGAAACAAAATCTAAATGATAAACAAAAGGTCAAGCTTAATAACTAACAAATACTAAATGAAAGGAAATGTAAGTTCAATAGAGAATGAAACTAGGGTATGACGGGACTATCAATGTTGACTCGGGAAATGGGTGTCAAGGTAATGTATAAGTCTCGGGTGGTAAACTATGTTACTTTGTAGGTCTCGATTACTTGGTCGGTCTCAATAGGCTTATACTACGGCGTGAGTCAAGAGTCGTCACTATCAACTAACGCGATGAAACAAACAAAGAGGCTATGCAAAACAGTTTAATCAACAAGTCATTGCCCTAATCAATATCGATTCGTCCCTAACCCTAGTGTGGAATTTAGCTACTCATAGGTGAAATAGATCTAAGCATATGAACTACTGTATTAGCATAAGACATCATAGCAAAGCGATATGGAAACAATAAACGAACGAAATAACTAAATGCGAAACAAAGGAACCTGAAATAGGGCAAAAACAAGGAGGATGCCGATCGGTATAAGGCTATGCCGATCGATATAGTGTTGTAAACAAACGAAAACTTAAAACTAATCGACTAAAATGTAAAACAATAATCTAAAATGGTGTTTTAGAGCGGAAACTCGATCCGTGACAAGGGATCTTGCGTCTAGGGAGAGATGCCCCCTCACTCTCTTCACTTCTCCTTCATATAGAGCTAGGTTTTCTCTTTTGGGCTTCGATGTTTCTTCTGAGTGACTTGGGCTTCGGAAAGCTTCGGTCCCGTTGCTCAATAGCTTGCCCAGTAGATTAGAGAGGTAGAAAACGAAAGTGGGCTTGTCCTGGCCGATCGGTGGAGAGGCCCTCAAGTGCCCCACCGATCGGAGTGGGCTTCATTTCCTCTCCCTCTGTCTTCATTTCATAGTCCAAGCCAGGTGCCAGGCCCGTGGGTAGATCTGGGCCTGTTTGTAATGTACACGGGGCTTATAAGAGAGTGTTACTGGCTCCAAGAAGTGTGTGACGATCGGTGTCCTGGCCCACCGATCGATGTGGGCTGGTTCTTGGGTTTTGTTTGCTTGCTGAGCTTCCGAAACGAGTTGTTCTGTTCATTGAAAGGCTGGTCTATAGTCCTTTGTCCTTTGCATGTCCAAATATGCTCCCGATCGCACCTAGAATGTGTCTAACCTGCAAATAGGAGACTAAACATACCAAAGTAGCAAATACGGGGCATATGACATGAAATCGGCTCAAATGAGCTATAAGTAAGACTGAAATGGGGGCGAATAAGTGTGTAAATGTGCATATAAAATATGCACATCAAACTCCCCCAAACCAAACCTTTACTTGTCCTCAAGTAAACATAAACCAAAGCACACTTAATGACCACGGTAAGAGATAACGACTCTGGACACTCATGCTTTCTGTTCATCCAAACTATGGCTTTCACAAATAGATAAGAACAAGTGCACAAGAGTCGACCTTCAAAACAGGTCTTATACATGCCTAAATTTCAATGTTCTTCATGAATAACGCAAGACCTTGCAAACGAGCTCAAAAGTAGAGACTCAACAAGCACACTCAATAACATGATCCAAGTTCGTAAATAATACTCGTAGTACTAAAAGTTCTCAAGGTATGCTGGGCACAAGGTTGTAATGGGGCTATGTTCAATAGGTGAAAGATGGGTGCGTGCTAACGCGTATGGGAGTGTGGGGCTCAAAAAACTGGTGGTTGCGCTACCACTAATGAAAAGACCCAGACGACCATAACATTAACCAATACCGATCATAGGCAAAAATTCGAATCTCTTGACATTATCATAACTTCGGTAATTGCACTTCACACAATAGGAATTCACATTTACGTAATGATAGCACCATTTTGGAACTGCTACCTTCACAATAGATCTCAGTACTTCACTTTATTGTTTGGAAACTCAACTTTCGATCACTATTCTTGCTGTATAACTTGCTATGAAGCTGAATTATTCTCCAGACATTCATATAACACTGAAACAGGCCAAAAACAGGGGCCCACCGATCGTCATACTACCTTCACCGATCGGTGTGGGCTGGTTCTTGGGTTTTGTTTGCTTGCTGAGCTTCCGAAACGAGTTGTTCTGTTCATTGAAAGGCTGGTCTATAGTCCTTTGTCCTTTGTATGTCCAAATATGCTCCCGATCGCACCTAGAATGTGTCTAACCTGCAAATAGGAGACTAAACATACCAAAGTAGCAAATACGGGGCATATGACATGAAATCGGCTCAAATGAGCTATAAGTAAGACTGAAATGGGGGCGAATAAGTGTGTAAATGTGCATATAAAATATGCACATCAGGATCCCGGGCAACTCTTCAGGGAATACATCAACAAAGTCACATACTATATGTACATCTTCAATTTTTGGTAAGGAGGTAGTTGTAGAAGTCACAATACACAAGAATGCTTGGTGACCCTTTCTTACTATACTCACTAACTTCATTGCAGAAATCAATAGCACACCCATTTGGGAATGAGATCCCTTATAGGTTATTCTAACTCCTAAAGGACTCTTTAAATAAATTTTTTGATCTCTACACTCGAATCTAGCGTGGTACAATGCTAGACAATCTATACCTAGAATTACATCAAACTCCCCTAGGGGAAACTTAAGGAGATTAGCGGGAAAGATGGTTCCCGTAATAGATATTTGGACATTAGGGTAAAGAGTAGAACATGAGATAATTTCTCCGGATGGAAAGGATATGGGGGTATCCTCACTAGAAGTAGGCTCGATAGTTAACTTATCAACATAAGTTGAAGACACAAAGGACATGGATGCTCCGGTATCAAATAGAATAAGACACGATTGCTCTAAGATTGAGAACATACTCGTAATTATCTCCGGATGAGCATCGACTTTGGCTTGGCTTAGAACATATATAGATCCCTTGGGTTTGGCAATCGGAGGGGGCAACTTCCGATCGGGGTAGTCATCATAACGGTGACCGGACTTTTGGCAAAAGTAGCAAATGAACGGTCGGTTGAAGCATCCAACACCGGGGTGGCATGGTGGTCTACAACGGTTACAAAAGAGACCTTGAGCTTGAGCTTGAGGGGGAGCATAAGGCCTATGAGCCACATTAGAAGTAGCTTGGGGCAAGAAAGAATAAGGAACTCAGAAGCCAGCCTAGCCCACATCATAAACCCCTGCATGAAGTAAAGCGTCAACTTGCTACCAAAGCGGACATTAATTGATGATCTAGCACACTTGCGGGAGCCCTTTCATTTGCATTTGGGGGAGGGTTGAATCTCCGCTTGTTGGCATAGGCATTGGAGGACGAGGGATTAAACGACCTTTTTCCATAGAAGTTTGGCCTAGGTGAGAAGGAAGGAGGGGGACTTTTCATATTTGCTTGATCCTTAATAGCCTTCATGAAGTTCTCGGCCAAAGTGCATCATCATACAATTCTCCAAAAGCGGTAGAATTTCTCCTTACTTTGCTTTGGAGCAAAGCACTAAGCTTATTACGATAGTAAAAAGCTCGATCTTCATCATCCTTGATGAGTCTTGGTGCAAAGTGAGCAAGCTTGTTGAATTGAGTGGTGAAGTCTTGAGCCGTCAAGTCACCTTGATTGAAATCGATGAATTCCTTGATTCTTTGCTATTTGAGCTCCTTGGGGTAAAATCGGTCTTCAACAAGAGCCTTGAAACATTCCCAATTGAAATTGACTTCAAGAGTAGCGGTGGGATTAGTAATCGACCACCAGTTGCCGGCTTCCCTCACAAGAAAGTGCTTAGCAATCCTCAATTTGTCTTCTTCACGGACTTGGTACAAGTCGAATTGCTTTTCCATCTCCCGAAACCACTCCAAGAGCTCGGTAGGGTCCGGTTCTCCACCATACGGCGTGATCTTGCTCCTAGCAATTTGGCTAGCCACCCAAGCATAGCCTCCTTGGTGATGGTCTTATCTAAGAGGAGGGGCTTGGTTAACTTGAGCATTGGCCGCATCTTGTTGATTCCTTAGGACTTGAGTAAGAGCCTCTAAAATGACATTCTCTACGAGTCGAGGTCTAACCATCTTCATAAGAGACAAAAACAAATCAAGGTTAGCCCTAACACTTAGCATAAACAAAGAGACTACCAAGTACAGTCCTTAATTTCTACCCATCTCTCATTTATTATTTCAAGATCAAGTAATTTAAGTTTAGGGTTCACGTGTGTGCGTCGGGAGCGTCATAGTCTCTGATACCAACTGTGACAACCCTCGTGATAGTGGAAATAAAACATAACAAGCATGCAATTTATATAGCAGAAAATACGATATTTTTGAAACTTTTTACATGCCAAAAGAAGAGTACGAGGTATGTCAAATAAATACAAACTGAAGTATAACATACTACAAAGAGACATAGTCTCTCAAAACATTATCAAAGATAAAAGTTGTTTAGCAAACTAGCCAAAAACGTCTATGGGTGAATCGTCAAGTCCAACGCCCCACTACTACAAAACATGCAATGACAACGGTTAAAAACCGTTGTAAAATTAAAAAGCGGACGTTGTTAAAGCCTCCGTTGTTAAAGGTTTTAACAACGGTTCCGATTTAATGAAAATACCGTTGTGAATAGTTTTAACAACGGTACAAAGTCGTTGTTATTACTAGATAACTGTTGTTAAAACGTGTGAATAATTATGGTGGGAAAGATACGAAAACGGTTCTCTTAAATGAAACCGTTGTTAAAGGTATGATTAGTTTTGGTGGGAAATATTATAACAACGCTATTGTTTTTTAAACCCGTTGTGAATATAGTTAATTACAACGGAGTATATTAAACAAGCCGTTGTGGAAAGCTTTAATAACAACAGGTATATCAGAGTACACCGTTGTTAAAACGTGTGAATAGTTTTGGTGGGAAATATGTAACAACGGTCTGTTTACTAAAACCGTTGTTAAAGGTATGATTAGTTTTGGTGGCGGAAAGATTATAACAACGCTTTAATTTTTCAAACCCGTTGTGAATATTGTTAATTACAACGGAGTATAATAAATAAGCCGTTGTGGAAAGTTTTAATAACAACATGTATTTTAGAATACACCGTTGTTAAAGGTATGATTAGTTTTGGTGGGAAATATGTTACAACGCTTTTAATGAATTTTGAAAAACCGTTGTTATTATTTTTATTATTGTTTTTGAAAAAATTGTAATTTGTTCCCCTGCCAGTGAAAATCCTGCATAAATCAGCAGCAGTAGCAGCACGCATAAACCACTTTCAGAAGCAGCAAAATGATATATCTATATATAAATCAGAGCAATTCATGTACAGAGCAATTCATGTACAGCAGCAGCAAAATGATATATACAACCAAAATGATCTCTTTCAGAGCAATTCATACTTACAACTTGCTCTAATGACTTCTACAAATTAAAGTTCCCTATCTGCTTCCAAAATAATCTAAGTTTCATTTATTCTTTCTTACCATAATGTTCAAGGATGTATTTGCCCCACAAGTCCCTTACCTCGTCTATATTGTGGGGCAAATATGATTTGTGGGGCAAATACCTCGTCTATATTTGCCCCACAAGTTTCATTTATTCATTTATTTTTTCTTACCATAATGTTCAAGGATGTGTTTAGCACATACGTATGTGCTAAATGTAACATGTCACGTGCCACAATTTTTTCAACCCGGCCCCTAATACCTTTTCCGGTCATCCAGTCACTATGACGATTCTTTGGAACGCCAATTAACTCCTCAGGGGAGAGATGAGCGTAACAATATGCAAGAGCTTCGTCTAATATAGCACGTTCAGCAATACAACCTTCTGGACGATACCGATTAGATGTATAGTCCTTGTAGACTTTCATCAATCTTTCGAAAGGATACTGGTATCTCAAGTACACGGGCCCAAGGTACAAAATCTCCCTAACCAGGTGAGTGGTCAGGTGAATCATGATAGTGAAGAAAGAGGGTGGAAAATACATTTCAAAATGACAAAGAGAGGTGACAACGAGGTCCTGCAATGAATCCGCATCATCGGGATCGATGACTTTATCGCATATGGACTGGAAGAAGAGACAAAATCTGGTAATAGCATATCGTACCTTTTCAGGTAAAATGGAACGAATAGCCACGGATAGTCATTGTTGCATCAAAGTGTGGCAATCATGTGACTTTAACCCGGTGAGTTTTAGGTCTTGTATCGACACAAGGCTTTTGATGTTGGACGAATAACCATGTGGCACTTTAATTCCATTCAAGCATGCACAAAACTCTTTTTTCTCATTCCGTGAAAGGGTATAAAATGCTGGCGGTAAAAATATAACATTACCTCTCTTCTGTGGTGCCAACTCTAGCCTATTACCCATCATTTGCATATCTTCCCTAGCTGCAGCGTTATCCTTTGTTTTACCGGGAACATTCAGGAGGGTATTGATAATATTATCACAGACATTTTTCTCAATGTGCATGAAATCGAGGCAATGCCTGACCTCCAGGTCAGGCCAATATGGAAGTTTATCAAAAAATATGGATCTTTTCTTATACCCACGAGTAGACAATTTAGAGCCGTTCTTCTTCCCATATTTTATCTCAATATGCTTTACTTTCTGATAAACTTCATGCCCACTCAAAATTCTAGGAGGTTGACGATGTTCTTGACGTCCATTAAATGCTTTCTGCTGCTTGCGATAACAATGGTCAGGATCCAAGCCCCTCCTATTTCCCAAATACACATACTTATGAGAACACTTCAAGTATTCAGACTCGATATCCTCCCCACACAATGGACATGCCTCTTTCCCATGCACCGTATGCCCAGAAAGGTCGCCATAAGCCGGATAGTCGGTTATTGTACACAATAACATCGCTCTCAAATTGAAAGTTTCATTCCTATATGCATCAAATACTTCTATCCCACTATCCCACAAAATTCGCAAATCATCTAAAAGAGGTTCAAAATAGACATCTATATTATTTCCAGGTTGTTTAGGGCCGGAAATTAACAACGACAACATCAAGTACTTTCTTTTCATGCACACATATGGAAGTAAGTTATATATTGCCAACACTACTGGCCAAGTACTATGTTGGGTACTCATGTTTCCATGTGGGTTCATTCCATCAGTGGACAGCGCTAGACGTAAGTTTCTAGGTTCAATGCCGAACTCGGGATACTTAGCGTCGAACGATTTCCATTGCATACCATCTGCCGGGTGTCTTAGCTTCCCATCATTTATTCTTCCAGTTTTATGCCAAGTTAACATTTTTGAATCATTGCTATTCGCAAACATCCTTATGAATCTTGGTATCACTGGAAAATACCATAACACATTAGCCGGGATCCCTTCCTTATCCTTATAACGCCACTCAAAACAAACCGGACAATTGGTTAAGTTTTGATATAATTTTCGATACAATACGCAGTCATTTGGACATGCATGTATTTTCTCATATTTCATACCCACCCCTCTAATTAGTTTTTTAGCCTCATATGTCTTAACGGGAAGAACATTACCATCTGGAAGCATGTCGTTTATCAAGGCTAATAAACTAGTGAAACACGTGTCACTAACCCCATTTGCCCCCTTGATATTATACAACTTCACCACAGCCGACATCTTTGTGTACTTACAACCAGGGTACAGAGGCGCTTCAGACTCACACAACTTCTCATACATGTTGTCAAGGTCATCCAAATTAATGCTGTGATCTTCAAAAGCATTTGATTCATCATCTTTTTCTTCATTATCTGTAGACCCAACATTCAACTCGTCTGCTTCCAACTCAACATACTCGGCAAACTCGGGATCATCAGTTATCCTTTCGTATACCTCAAGATCATCTTCTTCAAAGTTATTCTCTTCCTCTAATGATTCCCCATGAAAAATTCAACGGGTATAGGATCGACTAAAACTATATTTTTCTAGGTGAATTTTAACGTTTGGAATAGCCATATACCTAATATTACCACATCCTTATAGTTTGGGTCACTCATATTCGCAGCATTCATCCAAGTTCGAGTCATTTATCTACATTCGTAGTATATATAGTAAGCCAAGTAATTCAGAAAATCCAACTAATTAAAACTAATTCAATAATAAGCCAACTAATTCACAAATAAACGAAATTCAGGAAATCAATAAAGAAAAATTATTAGAATACCTGATTAATAAGAAATAGCAGACGGAGATAATGACAAAGAGACGATCAGGGAGTATGTCTTAGTGTTTGTGGTTTTGTGATGCAGTATAATCGCTTTGTGTTTGTGTTTTTGTGTTGCAGTACAGTATTATTAGTGTTGTGTGTTTTTTTCATCTTTATTAATAAATATTGACAACGGTTATTATTCATAGTAAACCGTTGTTATTAAATTACTTATTTACAACGGTTAACAAAGTTATATCCGTTGTTACAACTAACAACAACGTACAACAAAATCATATCCGTTGTTATTAATTTACGCCAAATTAATAACACATTATAACAACGGGTTTGTTCATGCCCGTTGTTATTACTTTTCCTTATTTGGCGCCAAATTAATAACAACGGATATAGAATAAACTGTTGTTATTAGTAAATTTATTTACAACGGTTATTTTAGTTAACCCCGTTGTTAAAACTAATAACAACGTTTGAAAAACTAATACCGTTGTTATTAGGTTTAATAAAATTCCGCGGGAAAATAATTATCCATTCCAAAACGGTTTTTCTTTATTTTCGTGAGTATGCGTTGTTGATGGGGCGTTGTTATTGCATGAATTTGTAGTAGTGCCCGCTAGCTCACACCTGAACCCAAAAACAAGATAAGATCCAGCCAAGCAACATGTACATTCATGAAACATGAACGCCACAGTCAGTGGGGAGTAACTCCGGGTTCTCCCAGCCATATCACAAATAACATACTTAAACGGTAATGAACATGTAGAAGCATACATATATATATATATATATATGTGTGCATTACGAGAAGTACAAATAAGCTTTCCAATATTTTAAGATATAGGCGTACGAAGTAACAAGGCCGTAAGCATCAGATTATAGATAGACTCGGGGAAGACACCCTTAAGCAACTATATACTCACTAGGGCTTACATCTTACGGTTAGTGGCATATACTTGATAAGATGGAGACTCGACATATAAACCACTCCAAGTCATCCAATGGTCACAAATAATCATCATATAAACATCCATCCAAACATACGAATATGGTAACAAAATCTCTCACGGTTAATGACACGCACTAGCACCGTGTACATAGAACGAATGATCAATACACGTCCACAAGATAAACATTTCCCTGAACCATACACGATAAACATTTCGTATATGAAAGACTCATTTCCTCCCGGTAGGACGACGATAATAATACGGTCCTAGTCTAAACCTGGTCGGACTCTCGGAATAAACATGTTCCGATTCGACATGCGATACACATTTCGCATCCAAGACTCGGCTAAACACAGAAGCCGAGTACCCCAAATTCGGTCAAACTACACGAAAGAGGCGGAAAGAGCACAAGAATCTTAATCAAGCGGTACGCTACATGCAATTACACCAACTTGCAAGGATACGACATTTGACGGCTGGGTCGATCAACGTATTGCATTCGCCTCCCAACAACGTCGTTATATCCCCACTAAAACATGCATTCAAGCAACAAGGATACACCTCCTCGTTCCGACATTCCAGTCTAACGAACAAGGAGGTATAGCCGGGGAATGAGATTTCATAGCACTCAACGATTAGGGCTCAAATCAAAACATATGTAAAACCGACTCAAAGAGGGACATATCAAAAACCATCACGAAACATGCGATATAAGCGAGTGAGATATAATATATTCTAAACATGAATATTTAATGCTATTACGTAAATTTATACGATAAACGAACCGTACAAACTATTATAAGTGAGAGCATAAGGAAAGAAGTAAAAGAAGAACTCAGGGAGTGCCAGCCGGTCAAAGAGACCGACCGCTGGCTACCCAGCTGGCACTTCAGCAACATTCGAAAAACATTAAAAATTAAGGGATGTCCCAGCCGGTGGGTGTGACCGGCAGCCGGCTACCCGGCTGGGAACACATACCAAAACTGATAAAAGAAGGAAAGAGAGGGGCTGTCCCAGCCGGTCGGCTGACCGGCAGCCAGTCGGCCGGCTGAGACTTACATAACACAAAAAATACTTCGAAATACCAATTTCACAACAGCCACACTCCCAGCCGGCCAACTGACCGGCGGCCGGTCGGCCGGCTGGGACTACATATACACGAAAATCATCAAACAACACCAACAATCATCAACAATCATTAACCAACACAAATTCTAACTCTCATCCTATTCCAAATACATTTAGTAACATCAAAACACATTAAATGCCTAATAATTATCACTAGACATTTAGTAAACATCAATCAAAGCATTAAAACACGTATTGATATCGAGTAACCCTTCACCGTTACCTTTGTGCTTCTTCAATCGTCTTCTAAGTCTTCCTCTACGAGGTAGCAATCCTTGTCGGGGTCTTGAAGGTCTCCACCTACACAAAGACAACAAAAGATGAATACAATTCACCTTTGAGAAAGACGGAAAAATTGAAAATGAGAAAGACGGTAATTTTATTACCACACAAGGTAGAGGATGATAAGAGGCGAAGATTATGATGAAAATAAGGAGATTTGGGTGAGGAATGGGTCAGTTATGAGGAGCTTGAGTTTGATTAAAAATGGTGGTTACGGTTTTGGTGGTTTGTATGAGGAAGAAGGTGAGTGGAAATTGAGGGAAAAATGAATGAGGATAAAGCCCAAAATTGCGGCTTAAGGCGTAACCCACACGGAATTCCGAGTAGAGTCCGAATACGAACTCGGATTTGCTAAATTAGACACGGGAAACTAAGTTCTAGACTAAATCTAAAATTACACTAACTAATATCCGTATAATATTTTTTTTAAAGATAAAATAGGGTACATTTGCGGGTGTTACACTAACAATAATCAGGTTCAAAAGAAATATTAACTAAAAATAATAATTTCAAGATTGGAAAAGACCGGAGAGATACATACATACACGAGCGACTTTAGAAGAGAGGCGATTGTCAGTGGACGGCGGTGGCGAGTGGCGTGTTCGTAGTTGTGGGCGATGGAAAATGGTGGCGAGTGGTTCACGAGTTTTAGTAGCGAGTGCCAAGTGGTATCACTTGTGAGCGTGTTAGGGAAATGGGAGCGAGTAATACTGAATGAATGAGGATGAAATTGTGTCGTATATGATTATGTGACAGGTTGTTCCCAGTTTGTGTTTTCTAATAGTTTTTTTTTCCTTTTTGCGGCGTTTTATAATAGAAAAACCGCCTCAAATAGCTAAGTATTTATTTGCGGTGTATTTTCTTTTTAAATAAATGCCGCAAATAAATTTATGTTAAAAAAAAACAAAAATCAACTTTCTATTTGCTGCTACTTGTCAAAAAAGCCTCAAATGAGGAGCCGCAATTTAATGTTTTTCTACTAGTGCCTCCTCGAATACTGCTACTGTTGGTCAGGTCACAGTTTATGGTTCTTCAACTCGCATTCTAGCGGTTAAGATACGGGTTGCTCTCATGATATCACTGGCGATCTTACTACCCTCGTCGATGTTCATGAGGGTCCTTCTTATCCGGTTGGTTTACCTGATGGCAAGACTACCATGACTTCTTGGTTTGGAAGGGCTATTCTCACCCCTTCCTTAATACTTGACCGAGTTTTATACGTCCCATAATTACAATGCATTTTAATCTCTGCCTCTCAGCTTAGTGATAACTTAAACTGTGAATTTATTACTAAATCGTCGTTGTGTTCTATACATGTATTACCTTCGAGAATGGTGATTGGCACGTGTGATCACTTAGATGGGCTTTATTATGTTTGTCGTGACTTGGATGTTGCTGCTTGCTCGATCAGTGTTGATACCTATGTTGTCCTCTGGCATCATTGTCTTGGTCACCCATCGGAGAAAGTTGTTAATTTACTTCCTTTCATAAAAGCTACTAATAATAGCTTACCCAAACCGTGTGATATCTATCACCGTGCCAAACACATTAGGGATAGCCTTCCGTCTACTAGTAATAGCTCTAGCATTTTTGCTCTTGTGCATGGTGATTTGTGGGAACCTTATGATCCACCAGCTTATTGTGGTGGTCGGTATTTTTTAACTTTGGCTGATGACTTTTCTCGAGCCGTTTAGATTTTTATGCTGAATGATAAGACGGAATTATTTGGCATATTTATTTCTTTTATTGCTATGATAAAAAATCAGTTCTCCACCACTATTAAAACTGTTCGTAGTGATAATGGCATTGAGTTTAATTGTCTCCAATCTTCATTGACCAACAAATGAATTGAATTTATAAATTCTATCAAAGTTTGTGACTTTATTGCTCTTTTCATGTTTAACATCATGTTTAAGTTAATGGGTAGTTTAGTTAGTTTAATATTATCATGTTTGATTAGATAATTTTGTAAGATTAGTGGGGGATTATGGGCTTGAATGAGGGTTAATCTATTGTTGTTGGGTTGATTTGTTGACTAATTGTCTTTCTTCCAACTTTTGCATACCACGTGTGATGACATGCTTGCTTGACAAACTTTCATGAGTCATGTTTGTTTATACATTTCCGTAAGATCGAGATTCTCGAAATTTGTTTTGACTTGCATATAGTTGGTATTGATATACGTTTAATAATTTAGACCGCTTTCCCTCTTTATTCTCGTGCTTTTTGACCCTATATGACGCGGTTTTGGCGTCGGTTTCATTGCATTTTACCTCTTATTCTGTGTACCCCTATATTATAAACTCCAGTCTAATATTGTAGGTAATAGGCCAAGGGAATGGCAAGACGGAATTAGGAGCGAGAAGTAGTCACATAACGTGAAGAATGGAGGAAAGAAAATAAGTAAAGAGGAGGAAGGGGGTCCCCAGCCAGCCTGGCCACCGGCGGCCGGCCAGGAGAATCGACCCTCATCAAGAAAGAGAGAATGGGGAGAAGCTAAAGTGGGCCCAGTTCCGGCCTAGCCACCGGCAGGCGGCGGGAGGCGGTCCGGCACCCACACCCCACCTTACCCACGCCAAGTCGAAAAAGAGAGAATAAGAGGCGTCCTTACCGACTACGCGATAGCCGGTCCACCGGC
Organism: Heliosperma pusillum; assembly: GCA_022085475.1. NCBI lineage: Eukaryota > Viridiplantae > Streptophyta > Magnoliopsida > Caryophyllales > Caryophyllaceae > Heliosperma > Heliosperma pusillum. Next base: position 37,766 of record JAIUZE010020280.1, read on the forward strand.
AGAGAGCCACGCCCACTGAAGAAGCGACGGAAAAGGAGCCAAAAAGGGCTCCTGCCGGTCGGCCAGCGGCCTGTCTACTGGGAGGGAGCTCCTTCAGCCGAAATTCCAATTTTTGACCAAAAAGAGGGCTCATCCTCGCTGTCGCTCGGCGGTCTGCCGGCACCCTTGACCATTTTGTTTTTCTTTTGTTCTTCTTTCCTTATTTTTGAGACCTAATTCAAGGGAATACTTTAAATACCCCATTGTTAACCCATTTTTGATACTACCCTAGATAGAGAACTCTAGTATTTATATAGTAATATTTTCTAATTAGTACTTTAATCTGCCTTTAAATAGTCATAATTACTCCATATTTCTACATAGTTATTATTAGATCTAGTATTTCCTTTAGTTTATATTGATGATTTGGGTTGTAATTTGAAAACTTAAGGAGACTCTTCTTCTACTTAATAATCCAAGTTTGCAACTTTCATACATGTTTGGCATAATTCTCATCTTAATTTCAATTACTTGTCTTTCAATTACATTTCATTGCTTGCTTAATCAACTATATTGTTGAACATGCCTTTCCGCGCTAGTTTATTTATTTATTTATGAAATTTAAGTCACTACAAAAAAAAATCTGAATAGCGACGGACAATTCCGTCGCAAATACCCTTAAATCCGTCGCTAAAAGGCATTTGCGACGGAATTTCCGTCACAAGCACTCCGTCGCAAATTTTCGTCGCAAAAGCTAGATTCTGCGAAGGAAATTCAGTCGCAAATTTTTGGGACGGAAATTCCGTCGCAAATTCCGTCGCAAAACACGATTCAATTTTTTTTTTTTTTTTTTTTTTTTTTTTTTTTTTTTTTTTTTTTTTTTTTTTCATTTTATCATTTCGCACGTGAATTTATCTCGCGCGACTTTTTTAACCGCATGTTTTTCCGCTTCAATTCATAAGTCACATATTCAATGTAAGAAGTGAGGGATTCTATATAAACATAAGAAATGTGCTGTTTTTTTCCGATGTGGGATGGATTTGCGACGGAATTTCCGTCGCTAATCCATTAATCCGTCGCAAATATATTTTTCCCGCGCGAGCCAAAAATTCCGCGCTAAAAAAAAATATTTGCGACGGAATTTCCGTCGCAAAATCCGTCGCAAACACTATTCAGTAAAAATAAATTTTTTTTTTTTTTTTTTTTTTTCATTTTATCATCTCGCGGGTGAATTCATCTTGCGACGGAATTTCCGTCGCAAAATGATGTATTGCGACGGAATGCAATCCGTCGCAAAACATCCGTCGCAAAACATCAAAAATTCCGTCGCAAAGTCAATTTTGCGACGGATTTGAATTCGGTCGCAACAAATCCGTCGCAAAATGCCTTTTTTGTTGTAGTGAGTTTTCATTTAAATGAAAATGTCGTAACCATACATGGAGTGACTCAGCCCAAAACAAAAGGACTCTCAACTCGAAACCAACACAACTACTTAGCCCAGTAGAAAGGCCCAATGGTCATTCCGCTCAACTTGTCATCCCCCTTATAATCCCTACAAAACCCTATCCATCTGGACAAACAACAACAAAATCAGATGTTTCCTTTCAAACCCTAGCAATGACGATATCCTTATATCCTATAAATCCTTTAAATCCATTCTCAATCCACTTATACTTTCCTTTTTAGAAGGCTCAGGAACCACGTTTTTAGCTCCTTGATTATGCTTTCAGCCAACTTTTATGGTCTAATTAGTTGCTTCTCGTGGTAGGTATGATTTCGTTGTCGCCAGATGAAAGAGATGAGGGCGTTGATGATCGCATTCACCAATGATTTCAGAGTTTTTCTCTTTGTCATCTTCGGTCTCCAATCCAGGAGATCCCTTCCAGGTAAGTTTACCCCTTATATAGGTTTCAATGCATGGCATCACCCTTCTACTATATTCACAGTCAAATAAGAGGTGTTCCAAGTTTTCTACTCCACTTCCACAAATACAGCAGGTATAATCGTCTATGCTGCCTATCTTGTGAAGTTTTTCTTTCGTGTTCTTAGCATTATGATGATATATTCAGGAGACTATGCTGTGTTTGGGTATTGTGTTGTTGTTCCAGATTAGATCCCCCTAAGTCACTTTATCTCTCTTGCATTTGATAAATTCATACCCTTTTGCTATGGTGTATTCCTTGCCTTTTTGCAATTGCGAAACCCCTTGTTGATAAGGGAAAGCCATGATAAGGGTAAAGTCACGTCACCTTAATCAAAGTAATCCTAATTCAATACTAACTAATAGTCAGTGGTAAGTAAGGTATCGAATCCACAGGGAGGCAGTAGTATTCTAATCTGTAAACTAGGTTCGTCTTCTATAGTAACAGTTTCGTGGTTTTATGATTTGTGTTTCTAAACTAATAGCAAACAATAAAAATAAAAGGTTTGAAATCAATAAGATTAAAAGTCTAGGGTATCAGGTTCACTAGGATTATTATTCAGGGGTAAGAGTGTAATCAACTATCATGCAATAAAGTTATCTAAGGTCACAAGATCGGTCGATTCAATTATGCCGTTTAGATCTACAATTTAACATGCGATCGCTATCATTAAACGAGTTCTATTCAATTATCGTAGCCTATCTTAGTCTTAACCCGGTCGGTGTTAATCATAATTCGCGAGACTAGCTAATTAATCCTGTCCAGTAATTAAACAACTAGAATTAAAACGATAATCAAACGATAACCATGCAATTGCAATTCAATCAATTTGTCTATCCCTTCTAACAATCCTAGATCCCCTTTCAACCCTAGATAGAAATTAAGCTACTCATAACGATATTAATAACAACAATATTAAATAAAGCAAACATGATTTACAACAATGAAAGGAGTAACAAAGAATAATTGAAGAACTAGAAGGTAACTAATTGAATAACAAAGGAAGATTAAAGAATACCGATTACAAGTTTGAACTAAAGACAATAGTCTTGATGAATGAATCCAGTCGCAAAGCAAGCAAAATTTCAGTTTCTAATATTAAAGAGTACCTAATTATGAAAGACGAGTTTTCCTTTTATAATAAAATCTAATTAACTAGGTTAAACTAATTTAGGAAAATCCGAAAGCTACAGAATATTGGGTTGCTCGATCGAGCAAGAGTGTATCTGCTCGATCGAGCATGACATCATTACGACTCGATCGAGCAGAGTGATGTTGCTCAATCGAGCAGCCTTCAAATGGCCTCGTTTCTTTGTTTTTCTTCATTTCTTCTCTTTTGCTCTCGATTCCTGCGCCTAACCTTCTACGATCTGACTCCACCATGCTCCATAACAACTCAAAAAGCTCCAAATGCATCCAATCTGCATTAAAACATAATAGAAGTGGCAGAATCGATATTCTAGCTAAAATAGCATAGAAACAAGCAAGGAAAGACGATAAATCGAGTCTAATGTATCTAAGGGAAGCATAAAATATGTGTATAAATAGTGATCATCAAACTCCCCCAAACCAATCCTTTGCTTGTCCCTAAGCAAAGCACTCAACACTATACAAGGACAAACATACAAATGGTGAATGAAAAACTCAAAGCTAATGTTAATGCACATACAAATTCCAAGCTATCCATATCCATAACAAAGTAATGACCAAGTTGTACCAATAAAACAAATTTAAAGGCACGGAAAAGTAGAAAACGCAGCTCATATTCCAAGATTTTACATGATACTGTAGTATAGACAAAAACCAAATACCTTTCAATCTTGCAAGGCTCAATTTGTCGGATTCTCGCGGATTCACTCATGCACTCATAAGTTTATGTAAGGGTAAGTTTTGTAAAGATAGAAAGAAATAGAAACACTCACTCAACTTATGAAACATGCATGCATTCTAATGTGATAGTAATTTCCCCAACTAATACGCATTCGCTACAAAGTACATGAATCAAGACAATAAGGGAGGCTAATGGGTGAAGGTATAGAAGTGGATTGTGCCAAGGCACGTATGGGAATGTGGGGCTAAGACTGGTAGTCGTATCGACACTTACCAAAACAAATCTATAAGACTAGCACAAACTAACACCCGACTAGAGAAATTATCTTAAACTTTGACAACACAAGAGAGATATCGATATTGCTCTCTAAGAAAAATGCATTAGACTCTGGTAAATTCCCTTTTATTATCCCTAGAACAATTTAATGAAGCAACATATATTTTTTTTTCTCTGTTCTCTTTTTTTTTTTTCTTTCTTTATTTTCTTTTCTTCGTTTCTCTTTTTTTTCAATTTTTTTTTCATATCTTTTGCTTCATAACATTTCTCAACAGAGGGAATAAATGACACAATTGCCAACATACTTGCTACACCCATTTGATATTCTTTTTGAAATCCTGACCCAATCATAGTAGACAAGTAGATAAGAAAAAGCATGCAACTGCGACTGTCCCGATATGGTAGGCAAATTCTAGGAATGTAGCTATTAGATGGGATATAAAACAGGCTACAAATGTCAAAATGGCTAAACAAAAGGTAATGTAAGGCTTATTTGAACGGTAAGAACCGCCTTTCCTCATGTACTTTATCAAATGAACGCGTATAGTATCAAGAAACTAATGTCACACTTATGCAATTTGATGTTACATATTCCACAAGGAGTACCACACTCAAGCCTAAAGACAACGAGACCAGTTTATTGATGTTCCTGGCCTAGGAAGCACTATAGACCTCAGAATTTTAAGTGGGTTACCAACTAAAATTGGCCAAATCTAATTAGCATAAGGTATGTCAAAAACGGTCAAGACTTGTTCTATGAGCTTTGTTTTCAAAAGTAGTAAGTCAAAACAATGTACATGGACAACTTATTTGGGATTCAAATGCAGAAACAATGCAAGTTATCATCATTGTTATTCAACTTCACCAAGACTCGACTTAATAAAATAAAATATGTTTTTGGATTTTGTAAATTTTTCAATTTTTATGATTTTTTCTTTCTTTCACACAACGGAAATAAACACACAACATAAATAAAGACTCTCCCCCAAACCTAAATGTCACAGTGTCCTCAGTGTGACGTTAACAGCACAACAATCCCACAACAACCAACATCAACAACCTAAAGGACATAACTAACAAAAGGAAAGAGAAATAACTAAAAGAAAATACAATAAAAGAAAGTACAAGGATAGATAATACCAGCTTTTATAGACATAGCCTCCCCCAAAACAGCTGCAAAATGGGGGGCGTAGTGACCAGCTATCACTACTGCTCATCATCACCATCATTATCATCATCTCGCTGAGCAGAACCAGAAGAAGAGGCCCGAAATGGCTCACCAAAACCCCCAACCGGAGCATCCGGTCGGATAGGAGTATACCACGAACGACCCAGACAACCATAATCGTGACTGAACTCCTGGGAAAACTGCTGACGAGTCACCCTATAATTATCGAACACACCACTCTCGTCACCCGGACCTCGGTGGTAGCTCGGCGGAGTCCAACAAGCAGTAGCATTAAGATCTGTCCGCATGAGGTTCTCCCAAAGTCCCCTCATCACCAAGTCATTATTAATTCCTTGGTGAATCCTAATCTCCCTCTCCAAGGCCGGATCATAGGTATAAGCAAGTGGAGGGTAAGGGTACGGAGTCGGGGTCGGTGTAAAGTGGGGAGTCAGGGTAGTGGTGGCATGAGCAGAAAATGAAGGGGTGATCCGCCGATGAGGTCGGCGAGTCTCCGCCAAGATGAAAATAAGCTCAGGTGGAACCACATAAGAACGAGGGGGATGGGTAGGTTCAATCTCAGGATCAATGGCAGGCAATCGCTTCGTAGAAGGTAGATGGTCACCGGTGTCAGGAAGAGCTATCCATTGCGACCCCCGTACTCGCCACTGAAATTGAGCGTTACCTAACACATTAATCCAGCATAAGGTGTGGCGCAAGTACTCCTCGTTGACCCTAGGGGCATGTATCTCGGTCAAGGGTGTGTATCGACGGTCTCCCCAAAACCCAACAAGTCGCCTAGCCAACCTAGTGACTAAAGCACCACAATCCAAAGAATGTTGGGTAGGGGAATTGACTCTCCAGAAAGCATAACACACCAACCCAACCGGGTGAAACTGAAAAACATTCTCATGTTGGGGGTTGAGGGTGGATGCAAGTAATAAAACCTCATGAGAATTCAATTTACTAAGTTCCTTCCTAGTAAACATAATAAGGCTAAAGAAACGCAAACAACCTTAAACAAGGATGTTGCACATCATTGACAGTAAATAGAGAAAAATATTCAACGGCTTGAAAGCCGGAAGGAATAGCAACAAAATCAGCATCATCATCACCACGAGAAATACCTAAATGACCCGCTAACTCATCATACGACAACTCGAAATCCCTATTAAGCAACCAAAAAGACACACTCCTATTTACTTCGTCCCAATCGAAGGAACTAAAGAATTCAAGGGTCAATGGTCGGTAAGAAAGTTCATTCAGGGAATATAACCCACCAAACCCGATTCGGTCAATCATAGAAAATATTCAATCACCCAAACCGAGGGCATCAAGAACGGTGGGGCACACACAAAGAGTAGGGTCCATAGAACGACCCATAAGCATAGCAAATTGATCATGTTGGTCTTGTGTGCTAAAAACGATCCATGGGTAAGTGGGGTTACTAGGAATCGCTTCTATTTGAGATTGTCAGATGAGACGGGGTTCCCCACGTCGCTTACTACTTCCTACTTGTCTAGACATGACGAATTGAAGTAAACAAAGCACACAAACACCAAAATATACTCACAAGACGGATTTATCAAACCCTAATTCGAAAAACATCAAATTTGAGTCTAAAACGCAAGTAAGACGGAGCAATTAGCCATGTAAGAGTGATTAATTACTAAAAAACGAAGAAAGGGAGCATCAAACAATAATTAAAAGCACAAAATCGAAGAATGAGAGATAAACCCTAGATTCACGTTTTGGGGCAAAATTAAGGAGCAAAAACACCAATTTCTTCAAAAATTGCACTTAAAACAAGTAGGATGATGATTGTTGATGCTAGTATGATGATGAATTGATGATTTGAGTGTGCTGGAATGAGTGAATTGAGAGAATATTGGTGGGAGAGAGAGGAAGAGTGTCGAAATAATCAAGAGAAAGGAAAGAAATTTGGGGAAAAAATCCTGATTTAAGCCTTGATACCGCTCGGACCGGCCCGACTCGATCGAGCAAGGGAATTCTGCTCGATCGAGCAAACCAGAATATTCAGTTTTTCAAGTCTGCTCGATTCTCGGTTATATGGATGCATGTCTAACTCGATCGAGCACCATGACCTTGCTCGATCGAGCAACCCAAAAGCATGCCATTTTTTCTTCTTTTTCTCGCTTTTTTATTTTTTCCTTTCCATTCTTAATTCAACTTCTAATTGTATTACCTGCAAGCACTTAATAAAATTGTTAGATCTCTCCCTCACCGCACTCTAAGCATATGGTAGACCAATATTAACTATCCAAACATTAATAACTAAGCTAATTGCTAACGAGAATGGATTTTAAATAAAATTTACAAACAAAATACAATTAAATATCGGGTTGCCTCCCGGGTAGCGCTGGTTTATATCGGTCCCGCACGACCATGTTACCTCAAAGTCATGGTGAATTATCAAGAGTGAAAAGGTCGACGGCCTCTATCACTCCTATAAATGCTCCATCATAATATATCTTCAAGCGTTGACCATTGACTTTGAAGGTTTCACCGTTGTCGGTTTGTAGTGTAACCGACCCAAACTTGTTCACCTCGGTAACTGTGAACGATCCCGACCATCTGGACTTGCGTTTACCTGGAAACAAACGCAAACGGGAGTTAAATAATAATACTTTATCACCAACTTTAAATTCCCGCTGCAGGATATGCTTGTCATGCCACTTCTTTGTCTTCTCCTTGTAAACCCGAGCATTATCATAGGCATGCAATCGAAACTCATCAAGCTCGTTCAATTGCATAAGTCGTTTCTCACCCGCCCAGTGAGGGATCCATATTAAGCTCTTTAATGGCCCACATAGCCTTATACTCAAGTTCTACCGGTAAATGGCATGCCTTGCCATAGACTAACCGGTATGGAGAAGCACCTATTGGAGTCTTAAAAGCAGTTCGGTAAGCCCAGAAAGTGTCATCGAGCTTACGATTCCAATCCTTCTTGGATTTACTCACAACTTTCTCAAGGATGAACTTAATCTCCCTATTAGAAACCTCAACCTGGCCACTTGTCTGTGGATGGTAACTTAACCCCCGACGATGTGTAACGCCATATTTCTTCAATAAAGTGTTAAGATGGCGTTCATTGAAATGCTTTCCTCCATCGCTAATGAGAGCATGAGGGACCCCAAACCACGGGAATATGATCTTCTGAAACAGTTTAGCAACTGCTTTGGCATCGCAAGTGGGAGTGGCAATATTCCACCCATTTGGAGACATAGTCGACTGCTACTAGAATATATTGGTTACCATGGGAAGATGGGAATGGCCCTTGGTAGTCAATACCTCAAACATCGAATATCTCAATTTCCAAAATACCCGTTTGAGGCTTCTCATGCATGTGCAAAATATTACCTGTCCTTTGATACGCGTCACAAGAACGGATAAATGTAGTAGCATCCTTGAGAATAGTCGGCCAGTAAAAACCCGTCTGCATAACCTTAGCAAATGTCCTTGAGGGACCATGATGACCGTCATATGAAGAATAGTGACAATGAGAAAGGATGGCATGTACCTCACCCTCTGGTATACATCGTTGATAAATGCCGTCGGCACATTCCCGGAATAGATAAGGATCATCCCAAAAATACCTCTTGACATCGTGTTGAAACCTCTTCTTTTGCTAATAAGATTGTCCCGGAGGCATAATTCCCCCAAACAAAAAGTTGGAAAGGAGATGATCATCAGCAAACGAATCATCAATGGGGATGGAATCTCCCCCTTCAAACCATAAACGAGACAAATGGTCAGCAACCACATTCTCAGCACCTGACTTATCCCGGATCTCCAACTCAAATTCTTGTAACAACAAGATCCAACGAATAAGCCGAGGTTTGGCTTCCTTCTTAGCCAACAAGTACTTCAGTGCTGCATGGTCAGTGTAGACTATCACCTTAGAACCCAGAAGATAGGCTCTAAACTTATCTAAAGCAAAGACAACCGCAAGTAACTCTTTTTCAGTGGTAGCATAGTTAACTTGCGCATCATCCAAAGTCTCACTAGCATAGTAAAATGCATGTAGCACCTTATCCTTTCTTTGCCCCAAAACAGCCCCAACTGCATAGTCACTGGCATCACACATTATCTCAAACGACAATGTCCAATCAGGAGACTGGATAATAGAAGCTAAGATTAGAGCTTGATTAATCCTGTCAAAAGACTTAAAACACTCATCAATAAACACAAACATGGCATCCTTATGGAGAAGCTTAGTCAATGGTTGAGCAATTTTTGAAAAATCCTTAATAAAACGGCGATAAAACCCCGCATGACCAAGGAAATTTCTAACACTTTTAACATTCACCGGGTACGGTAACTTCTCAACCACTTCCACTTTAGCCTTATCCACTTGGATGCCTCGTCCAGACACCAAATGACAAAGTACCACCCCTTCAGTTACCATGAAGTGGCACTTTTCCTAGTTTAACACAAGATTAATTTTCTCACAACGTTGTAAGACTTTGGTCAGATTAGCTAAACAACTATCAAAATCGGTCCCATAAACACTGAAGTCATCCATAAAGACCTCTATAATAGACTCGATATAATCAGAAAAAATAGCCATCATACAACGTTGAGAGGTGGCAGGGGCATTACATAACCCAAAAGGCATTCTTCGGTAAGGAAAGACACCATAAGGGCATGTGAAGGTAGTCTTTTCCTGATCGTCAGGATGAATGTGAATCTGAAAGAATCCCGAGTAGCCGTCTAGATAGCAAAAATATTTATAACACGCTAGACGCTCTAACATTTGGTCAATATAGGGAAGATGGAAGTGGTCTTTCCTAGTAGCTACATTAAGCTTCCTATAATCAATACACATCCTCCACCCTGTCACAAGTCTAGTAGATATGAGCTCGTTTTTCTCATTAGTGACGACAGTACTCCCTCCCTTCTTAGGGACTACTTGAACAGGACTGACCCACTTTGAGTCAGAAATAGTATAAATGATCCCTATATCTAACAATTTTTGCACATCTTTTCTAACTACCTCTTGCATAGTGGGGTTCGAACGACGTTGACCCTGCCTACAAGGTTTATGGTCTTCTTCTATGTGGATACGGTGCAAACAAAAGTCAGGACTAATAACTTGTAAATCGTCAATGCTATAACCTATAGCCTTCTTGTGTCTTTTTAAAACTACCAACAAATCAGTAAGTTGGCTTTCAGATAGGTTAGCATTGACAATTACAGGATTCATCTCATGGGAATCAAGAAAAACATACTTAAGATAAGAGGGGAGGGGTTTAAGTTCAAGTTTCTTTACCTCGGTAACTTTAGGGGGGTTACCTAAGCTATACACCTTTTGTAAATCACATTCCTCTCCTTTCAGCAGGTTTTCCATCTCAACTACTTCCTTACTCCGTGAGCTTCCAGCTTCAGCAGTGCTGGAAATTAAGGCGATCTCCAGAGGATCCCTATTCAAACACAAAGAGAGACATTCATCAATAGTTAAATCCACAATATCGACTCTATGACATGTATCTTCTAGCATGGGGTGTTTCATTGCATTATCTAAGTTGAAAGTGATAGTGTCATCCCCCACTGTTAGTGTAAGTCTCCTATTCTTAACATCTATAATCGCCCCCGCAGTATGGAGGAATGGTCGTCCCAAGATGATAGGAATTTGGGTGTCCTCAGCCATATCTAAAATGACGAAGTCAACTGGTATGAAAAATTTCCCTACTCTAAGCGGTACGTCTTCTAAAATTCCTAAAGTGTGTTTAATAGAACGGTCGGCCATTTGTAAGGTCATGGTTGTAACAGTAAGTTGACCCATATTTAGCTTTTTACATATAGAAAAAAGGCATTATACTAACACTAGACCCTAAATTACAAAGGGCTTTATCAATAGCTAAACATCCTATATTACAAGGAATAGAAAAACTCCCTGGATCCTTTAGCTTAGGTAAACATCCTATATTGTAACACAGCACTGCATTCCTCAGTAAATGCAACCGTCTCCACTTCATTAAATTACCGCTTCCTTGTCAATATATCCTTCATAAACTTTGCATAAGCCGGCACTTGAGTGATCAACTCAGTAAATGGTTCACTCACATGCAAATTCTTGACCATTTCCATAAACCTTCCAAACTGTTTATCGAGCTTGGATTTATGTTGGCGGTGAGGAAAAGGAAGTTGAATGGTAATTTTCTCGGCTACTTTTGCTTTTGAAGATGAAGGAGTGGACTTATCAGTCTGATCAAGGGTTGCTCGATCGAGCAAGAAAGTTGCTCGATCGAGTTTGTCAAAACAGGAACTTTCAGGAACTCCTCGAGCAGAATTTTCAGATTTTTCCTGGGTTGCTCGATCGAGCAAAAGAGTGTTGCTTGATTGAGCAACCTCTTTTTCAGCCACTTTTTCGCTGTTTTCCGAATCTTGACGAGCAACTTCCATACTTTCATCGTTTTCATCCCCTTTCATTTCCGGGCCTTTGTAATGGGTGCCACTCCTTAAAGTAATAGCATTGGCTTATTCATGTGAAGGGTGTCCCTGAGGTGGAAGATTACCCGGTTGTTTGTGTGGATTTTGAATTGCCAATTGGGCAATTTGAGTATCAACCATCTTGTTATGAGCGATCAATTGAGAGATATGAGCATCTTGCTTTTGTTGTATCATGAGACTTTGCTGCAACATGGCTTTTAATTCCGCCATATCATTACTTGGAGGTGGTGGAGGTGGAGTTTGTTGAAAGTTTTGGCCTCCTTGATTTAAACGGTTATAATTACCTTGAGAATTGGGATTATGAGGAATCACATAAGAGGAACCTTGTTGCTGAGGTGGCGGTAGGGTAGGATTAAGAACATTCTGACTTCGATAGGAGAAATTGGGATGCTCTCTTCCTTTCATTTTAAAAGTTAGAGTACGGTGTACCTTACTTAAAGGATTGAAAAACAAGTACTTGTTCAACCGTACTCATACACTTTACTGCAGTATGCCTCATGGTACCACATCTTCCACAGGTTGGCTCTTGTTGAATCATGGCATGAACCATTTGTTTATTTTCCAAGGATTTTGAAGTTTGTAATTCGACAATTTTAGCAGTTAATCTGATGCGGGTCGTTATACACCAAAAATAAAACCTAAGTCTACTAACTAAGAAGATAGTAGAAGTAGGGTCGATCTCCACAGGGAGGAAACTAATTAACTGGAATCTAAATCTGCCAGTAACAATCTAGGGGGTTTTGAATTGGTTTATCTAAACTAAATAAGATTTAAAAGAAGAGAAATAAAAGTAGAGATTAATACGAAATAAATCAGATAAGAGAGAAATATGCTAGGATTCGGTCCACTGCAATATCGGCATCTACGGGTCAACTAAGTCAGTCAATCTATCAATGAGAAGATCAATGGTTTTCTCCTCTCGGTCTCAAACCACCCTAGGGATTTTCCTAATTAACTCTCGTCCTCTTAGGAGTCACCTATCAATTCTAAGCAAGTCTTCCCTTCCAATCTTTCGATCCAGGTCGGGGTTAACTACCTAGCCAGTCTCCAGCGTGCACTCATTCGACTAAACCTCAATTAAAGTGCTTAGACTGATTCTCATATTCAAGACTAACTAAAATAATCTATCCTAACATGTCTCTACTACAGTTTCCCTCATCCCAACATACAAGAGAATTAGTTACTCATGTTATTAACGATGCTAACAAAGACGATTGAACATATGATGATAGACATAATAAAATCGTGATTAACAAGCATGAACAATAACAACACAGTAATTAAGAAGAGAAAACAGCGATTAAGACTAAAACGAAGAATAAGAATAAAAGAGAGAAAGTAGTTTACAATCTTAGCAAATCCGGCGTAAAGAACAATCCACGTCGATAAACCCGAATGTAAACTAAAGATTAAAAGTTCAGAAACTAAAGTTGAAAGATTAATGTCTGCTAAGCAGACGATAATCCCCTGCCAATGACTGAATGTCTCCTAATGACGTAAATAAGAGTCTTATATAGTGCATAACACGACTCTAAACCCTAATTAAGCTATGGACATAAGGCCCATGATAGATTCCACTCGATCGAGGGAAAATACCCTTCGATCGAGGTCTTTATTGGAGGAAATCACTCGATCGAGTAACAATTCTACTCGATCGAGCAACTCTTCAGCGGCTACCACTCGATCGAGCACAGAACAGTTCGATCGAGCAACTCTTCTCTTCAACGCTCCTCGATCAACCAAAGGCATAGTCGATCGAGGTCTTTTGGCCTATCGTGCAGTGTTAGACATGGCTTTGGACTTGATTGCGAGCGGTTTCACGCTTCCCCATGCAAGAGCTTCTGTTCTGTTTCTTCCATTCTCCTAAATGCATGCAAAGTGGACTGTTTTGGCTCGGTTTCCGCTACTACACAGCTTGTACCTACAAAATGGTAATGAAAGTACAAAGTTGCGAAATAGGGGCATATAGTGACATAATATCACCTAAATGACATATAAATGCGTGCATAAATGGACTAGAAAGTCTAAATAAAATACACGCATCATAATGCCTCCAACTGAGCTGCAACGGCATTGTCTGAACCTCCTCTCCTCGCATTACCCCTAGGGTTTCCATACTCAGTAGTGTGAGTAGCTATCTCATCAATCAATTTCCAAGCATTAGCATCGGTAGTGTTATTTTGGAATCTTCCATTGCCAGCAGAATCCAGCAATGCTCTCTGATCATCATATAACCCGTTGTAAAAATGGTTGCATAGGAACCAAGTATCAAAACCATGACGTGGAACAGATTTAACAAGCTTCTTGAAGCGAACCTAAGCATCATTAAAGTTCTCAGTGGGACTTTGTTTGAAACTGGTGATTTGACTTCGGATGGCGTTGGGTTTCTGTGGCAGAAAGTATCTTTTATAGAATGCAAGAGCTAGAGAATTCCAATCAGTGATGCCAAGTGCATCCACATCTAACTCACCCAACGAATATTTTGTCCCGTCTCGTAGCGAAAAGGGGAATATCACCAACTTGATTTGATCTTGCGTTACCCCACCCGTTAAAGGAATAAAGCAACAATAGTTGGTGAATTTCTCCATATGCTTCGCAGGATCCTCAGTGGGGCTTCCTCCAAACATGGTTTGCTCCACCAAAGAGATATAAGATGGAAGAATCTCAAAGGTTCCATTACCCGTAGTAGGAAGTTTGAATCCCTTGGGAATAAAGGCAACGGTAGGCTCCGAATGGCTGGCTAAAGTAGGCGTGGTTGTAGTGGTGGCAGAAATATGTGTATCCTCTTCTAAGGATGGTTTTTCTGCGACAAATTTGGCGTAAACTGTGTCAAGCGTACTCAAGTCTTCCGCTTCTTGAATTTTCTTCCAAAACTTTCGTCTAACTCGGAGAGTCCTCTCTGGTTCGGAATCGTAGGGTACGAGATCAGACCTAGAACACCTGGGCATAAACGAACACTAAAGAAAAGGATAAGAATGGTCTCAAGGAACTTAGGCTCCCTGAGACAAAGAAAAAGACAAATTAAGTAGAAACAAACAGAAAATTGTTGCCTCCCCGGCAACGGCGCCAAATTTGATAAGGGTAAAGTCGCGTCACCTTAATCAAAGTAATCCTAATTCACTACTAACTAATAGTCAGTGGTAAGTAAGGTATCGAATCCACAGGGAGGCGGTAGTATTCTAATATGTAAACTAGGTTCGTCTACTATAGTAACAATTTTGTGGTTTTATGATTTTTGTTTCTAAACTAATAGCAAACAATAAAAATAAAAGGTTTGAAATCAATAAGATTAAAATTCTAGGGTCTCAAATTCACTAGGAATATTATTTAGGGGTAAGAGTGTAATCAACTATCATGCAATGAAGTTATCTAAGGTCACAAGATCGGTCGATTCAATTATGCCGTTTAGATCTACAATTTAACATGCGATTGCTATCATTAAACGAGTTCTATTCAATTATCGCAGCCTATCTTAGTCTTAACCCGGTCGGTGTTAATCCTAATTCGCGAGACTAGCTAATTAATCCTGGCCAGTAATTAAACAACTAGAATTAAAACGATAATCAAACGATAACCATGCAATTGCAATTCAATTAGTTAGTCTATCCCTTCTAACAATCCTGGATCCCCTTTCAACCCTAGATAGGAATTTAGCTACTCATAACGATATTAATAACAACAATATTAAATAAAGTAAGCATGATTAACAACAATGAAAGGAGTAACAAAGAATAATTAAAGAACTAGAAGGTAACTAATTAAATAACAAAGGAAGATTAAAGAATACCGATTACAAGTTTGAACTAAAGACAATAGTCTTGAAAATGAATCCAGCCGTAAAGCAAGCAAAACTTCAGTTTCTAATATTAAAGCGTACCTAATTATGAAAGACGAGTTTTCCTTTTATAATAAAATCTAATTAACTAGGTTAAACTAATTTAGAAAAATCCGAAAGCTGCAGAATATTGGGTTGCTCGATCGAGCAAGAGTGTATCTGCTCGATTGAGCATGACATCAGCGCGACTCGATCGAGCAGAGTGATGTTGCTCGATCGAGCAGCCTTCAAATGGCCTCGTTTCTTTGTTTTTCTTCATTTTTTCTATTTTGCTCTCGATTCCTGTGCCTAACCTTCTACGATCTGACTCCGCCATGCTCCATAACAACTCAAAAAGCTCCAAATGTATCCAATCTGCATTAAAACATAATAGAAGCGGCATAATCGATATTCTAGCTAAAATAGTATAGAAACAAGCAAGGAAAGACGATAAATCGAGTCTAATGTATCTAAGGGAAGCATAAAATATGTATATAAATAGTGATCATCAAGCTATATGATTCCTGACTTATGGGGTTATATAAACTCCAATCAGCATTCTTCAGATAGGTATGATTGACCCATTTTACCAATAAAAGTTCATATTTGTTTTGAATTTACCAAGCAAGTTTGCCCACAACTGTTTTTTTTCCATGTAAGATATTCTTTTAGCCCTAAGCCCCCTTCACTTTTGGGATTACATACCTTGTCCCATACCACCAATGGCGATCTCATGTAATCCACCCCACCATCCCATAAGAAGTTTCTGCATATGGCTTCAATGCGGGAAATGACTCCATTAGGAAGAATAAACATTGTTGCCCAATAGTTATGAAAAGTTGTGAGCACAAATTTCACCAGAACCAATCTTCCCGCATATGACAATTTCATGGTTCCAAGACCTCTAATTTTGTCTACTATTTTCTCTATTAAGGGTTTGCAATCATGTTCATTCAGTTTGGTTGTCTTGATGGGAACTCCTAAGTAATTAAAAGGGAGTCTCTCTTCTATAAACCCAGAGACCTATAAGACATCAGCCTTGACCTCATTCTTGACCCCATTAAAATATGTATTAGACTTACCTTTGCTCGTCTTCAAACCTGTAGTGACAAAGAAGGTAGATAAGGTTCTCAGTATAATTATGATTGACTTAACATCACATTTACAAAACATTAGAAGGTCACCAACAAACATTAGGTGAGTAAGCTTGAGAGGCTTTCATTGGGGCGATAGTGGAAATCCATGATCTCGGACATATATTGCATACAAATAGTGAAAAGCAGAGGTAAGAGAGGGTCCCTCTGTCTAAGCCCTATTTGACCTTTGAAGAAACCAAACATTTCCCCATTCAACTTAAGAGAGTAGGAGGCAGTAGTCACACATTGTGTTATCCAACCTATGAATTGAGCGGGAAAATTCATGGCCTTAAGCATTTGGTTTAAAAAACCCCATTCCACAGTACTTTATGCCTTTTTTAAGTCTATCTTAAAGAGCCATCTAGGGGAAACTGTTCCTCTATTATACAATCTGATGATATCTTGACAAATCAGGATATTTTTCATGATGCTTCTGCCTTGAATGAAACCTCCCTGGTTCTGGGAAATTAACTTAGGGAGTACACTTGACAATCTATTGCATATAACATTGGAAATACATTTGTAAATAACATTATAGCAGGCTATGGGTCTAAATTGTAACATTGTGGTAGATCTGTCCACCTTAGGAATCAAGGTAATCACAGTAGCATTCAACTGTTTAAAAATAAGACCATACTGGAAGAAATCGAAGATGGCATCAGTGATACCCCCCCCCCCCCCCAACAGTATCCGTAAGAGGCCTAATAAAATTTGCTAGAACATCCATCTGGACCAGGGGCCTTGTCATTTGGAATATGGAACATAATCTCTGTAATTTCCTCCCTTGTAACAGGTTTCATGAGCTAGTTTCATGTTAAAGTCTTCATCTTTAATGTTTGTTGTTATTAATATGAGTGAGTAGTGTATTACTAGGGTAAATGGGAGAACTTATGTAGGTTCCATGGGTTGGTTGTGGTATTTGGCATAAAGATTGAGTCTTTTGGTTAGTGTATTTGTTTTGTTCACACAAGATGTTTGATGAAATAATTGAATGAGTAATTTGAGTATTTTCTATATCCATTTGGTAGTTTGAGAGAGAGCTTGAACTTGTATTGAGTTTGTGTTTTTATTCTAAGCTTAGGGGAGGTTGGGGTGAGAGCCCAACCAAGCTTTAGGCTAGGGTCCGTCTCACACCGAGAGGTGGAGACTTACCTAGGGACCGTCTCAAACCGAGAGGTGGATACCTACCTTGACTCACTATTGTACCAACCTCAACCTCTATCATTATCGCCTTGACCTACATTAGTGAACCCAGATACCTTAGTCCTTCTAATTATTTTTTTTAAACTCCTTGCATTCTCGCTTAGCCTTAGTCATCGTTAGTCAACACCAACTTGCTTCTAGCTAGAACTAAACTAGAGTCTATTTAAACCGTCTTAGAGCCATAATGTTGTTCCTTGGGATTCGACCATTGCAATACTCAATTGCCACACTGTAAATTTGCGAGGTAAACAAATAAACCGTAACAGGTATATCGACCTTGTGTACGCGAGAGCTAGTTTGGTTCGGTATATCAGAGGGATTGTAAGATAATCAAGAGCCTCAATCCACCACGCCCAAGTTTGACTTCCCATTGACTATGAACTCGACTCACTAGAATCTAAATTACCCTTTTGAACCCAACGATCCTAAAAATTTCCTTTATTGCTTGTCATTTGATTATCTTAGTTTAGTCTTATTTCATATGCTTACATTTACCTTATGTTCTTAGTTTAGTTTCAAACCCATTTTAATTGTGACTTTGTGTAGACTTGAGACCTTTTTATGTGACCTTTTAGCATCTCCTGTCCTTGTAGACCGACACCTTACTTCACTAGCTACTAGCTTAGGTTGTTTGGTTTATAAGTATTTATCTTGATTTGGGAGTGACGATTTATCCCTTATCATAAGGTGCCTGTAAGAGCACCAAGGATGAGTTGGTCTCTTCTATACAATGTGGAATAGGCTGGATTAAGGGTGATGGTGACGGCGGTTGCGGGCGGAACAGGTTGGATAGTGAGCGCTTTGGGTGGTGCGCCAGTGGCGTTATCAAGGTAGGTGAAGAGTTCAAGTCCATTCATAATGGCACGAACTTGAAATCTCCATTGACGATAGGTGATGACGTCCTTCAATTAGATGCAATTGTGGAAGGTACCAAGGTAAGGGAGCTTGCGGGTTCAGCTAACAATTTGGAGTTGCTGGTTCAACATGGTGGTTGGATCAAAAGGTTGACAGTACACGAGAATGAGACGTGATGTTCGAGCTTTGATCGTGAGGATCGTTAAACTCATGATACCATGTAAAGATTGAGACAATATTGTGATTGTATTGATGAATACGTTTTTACATGAGGTACATATATATACTAAATAAGATAGTAACTAAATCCTTTGAAGTAGCTAAAAACTCATACTCTATAGGGAGACTACTATTAACAAGGAACTAATTAACAGTAGAGAATAAATAGGAGAAGACTTGGACTATTTAATTGAGTTTGTTGTAGTGTTGGATAAGCTCGGACTTGGTCTTTGGTGAGACGATTGTTTATCCTTGACAATTTATACGCTAAGTAGTGAGCCAACGAGGGATAAAAAAGATCAACAATGGTATGCTAAATAACAAACTGCCAAATATGCATAACTTTCAATGTATTTTATTTGATTTTTTCTTTAAGGTGTGCAATTTAATTATTAAAGTTTTCCGTATAAGACAGACGGATATGATTATGTCAAATATGTGTGTTGCACAAAAGTCCTGATACATGATAAACTTTTGCAGTGATTATAAAGAGTCCAACTATTTAAAGAGACTTTTAAATTATATTAGTGTCTCCAACTATTACTAACTACCTAAAATAATTTTAATATAAATTTTAACCATTTTTAAATATAGAGAGAATATGTAATACTCCGTATTTCTGTTCATAGGAGGCTCGGCTGAGTAGGGCTTACTCGACCGTGTACATTGAGTACTCAGCCGAGTAGAGGCCACTCGACCGAGTAGTTTTGGCTGATGTTTAGTTTAGTATTCTGAACACGGGTACTCGGCCGAGTGACTTCGGCACTCGCCCGAGTAAGTCATACTCGACCAAGTACGACGGAAATCGTGGATTAGTCGGACGAATGATTAAAGGTTATTAAGAGGAGTTGGGTTTCATTAAATCAGTAATGTTCTTTAAACACAAAACCCTAATCTCAAATTCGCTCTAATTCCTCAACAAAACCCTTCATCATCTCGTGTCGGATCTGCTTTTTTGCTACTTCGTTTGATCCTTTGGTAAGTCCTCGTGATTATGATTTGATTGGATTGCTTTTTAACCCTAATTGAATTGGGGGAAAGGGGATTGTGATGTTGAATGCATGATTATGTTTGTATAGGAGGAGACTCCATGGAAAAACGCTTTTGACATTGATTGTTTCTTTGCTAATCAGAATTTGCTATAAGATAGGGTTTCATACTCAGTATTTTTTTATGCTAATTGATAACATGAGATTTTTGATTCTTTAAATGTGATATTTGATATTGATGGATGTTGTTGGTCACTGCTGTGACGATGATGGAGATTGGGGAGTTGTTGTCGATGGTTACTATGGTTACTATGGTTTGGTGATCCTGTTGGGAGACAGGTCACGCCCCGAGTTCGCCTCTGTGGTTATCCCGTCACGTGGCGGATGTGCACATTAATGTTTCGGGTTTATCTCGCTGCGATGAGATGGAAGTTCGACGCCTGTAGCTGTGGTCTAGGGTCAATAGGTGGTTTTGTAGAGCAGGCTGGTAACCTAAGTCTACTGAGGTAACCATTATGGTGGCCCGCCCGTTTCTCTTTCCCTTGTGCTTATCTTGTACTTTGGTCGATATATGCGAATACTATCCCCGTATTGTTTTACAAAATTTCTGTGATCCATTGGGGAATGGTGAGCAGGTGATCACAGGTAATCTATAGCGCTACGTTGGAATGAGGATGGGATCACCATGTCGTGTCTTAGCTTCCGCTTATCAGTCTTAGAGTCTTTGTTGAGGTCTTTTCCCATATGTGTGTGAGAGGCATCCATCCCACATCGGTAGAATAATAGTGAAGGGACTAGCTTATAAGTAAGTGTGCTACTCCTCCTATCACCAATTGGTTTTAGGATGGAACCTCACTTGCTTGTAGGCCAGTCTCATGCACCTAATTCTATAAGCCCACTGTGGAGGACTCAACAAATGGTATCAGAGCCAACGGTTCGGCTTGGGACCACAAGGTGCGATGTGGTGACGGAGCTCGAGATGAGGCAGAGTAGCGTCGTGGTTACGGAATAGCACCACCGCTGGGCTCTCACCCTTGGTTTACCAGAGATGCGGAGTAGCCTGGTCAGCCCGATGCGGGGTTGCATCGGGTGAGGAGTAGCGCCAAGTGATGGGGAGTTTCAGCACACACACATGTGAAAGGGGAGATTGTTGATATCTCTTCTCATATGTGTGTGAGGGGCATCCATCCCACATCGGTAGAATCATAATGAAGGGACTAGCTTCTAAGTAAGTGGGCTACTCCTCCTATTACCAATTGGTTTTAGGATGGAACCTCACTTGCTTGTGGGCCGGTCTCTCATGCACCTAATTCTATAAGCCCGTTGCGGAGGATTCAACAGTCTTGAACATTGTTTAATTATTTAATAGACTATTATCATTTGTGGTATTTGGATTATTGGTTAGATGGTATGCCATCTGTTTTGAGTTCATGTATTTGACATTTAAATATTTATTATTAAAGTATTGTTTCCTTTATCGCTTGAATTGATATATATTACCTCGGAAAACCGAGATGGTAGTACTCCCATATGCTAAGTGTTAGGTTCATATACCTACTCATAAGACTCTTCTTATTATATACTAATTAACTCTTTAATTAGTTTCCAACATCTAGTGCATGCAAACTAAATAAAACAAAGTAGCGAAAGAAATTGTTCCTCACATTGTTGTTTTGGACGAGTAAAGGGCACAAGAACAAGATTCCTTTTTTTCTTGTTCTTAAGCTTATAATGGGAATGATCTTCCTAGTTCCAAGTGTAGGAACACTCCAATTAGTTTCACCAAGACACTCTCTTAATCACTCAAATATTGTTTTACTAGAACAATAGACAAGTACCCTTAAAATGCATACAACACTAGTAATATAGTGTTAATGCTTGAACATAAGTTCTATGAAACTTCTTAAGTTTCTTATATTTATGAATACTAGTGAGAAGTTTTTGTAAAATAATAAGATGAAGTAGTGATCAAAATAAAAGGAACACATCCTCTTAATTATTTACCTCACAAAAACCGACATCCGTGGGGGGTAATGAGCATGCTCATTACTTTTTGTCTTTATAAAGCACTAGGGTGAGCTATAGGCATTAGGGTAGTAATCATGGTGTTTATGCTTTAGTTAGAACATTTTAATCAAAATCTAAACATCACCTTACACCATACAAAAACCGGTGCACCAATGTTAACATGGGTGTCCATCTTATTTTTGTGATTTTGTCATTTGTCACATATCACACATATGTGACATGTGACATGTTATTTATCTTATAAATATGCATTTAACTAATTTAAATGCAATCTCATAACAAATAAATTAACTTTAACATTTTAAGAAGTAATAATTTATAGTCACACACACACACACACACACACACACACACACACACACACACACACACACACACACAAACACACACACACACACACTGAAACACCAAACTAGGGGCTGAGACAAGAATAGAAGACATACAACACAAAACAAGAACAAGATAGATAAACCCTGTATTCAGAGCTACCAAGACAAGCACAGGTAGCTCTAAATGCAGTGAATCCCAAGCTAAACTCACTCACTAAGACAAGCACAAGTGAATGGCTCTAACTTAGGCCAACAAACTAAGACTAGCACAAGTTTTGTTGAGGGTTTTTTTGAGCTAACCAAGGCTGGCACAGGCTAACAGAAAGAGTTAAACTATGGTTTTTCATTCAGCATTCTGAGTTTCTTACAAGGCAAAAGGCTCTTTATATAGAGCACTACAAAAGATCTTCACCATACAACATAAGACTACATCTAAGGGCTTAAAATGACCCTTGAAATGACAACAAATCAGATACAAAAGTCTACTAATAAGACGAGCAAAAAGACTGTAGCTAATTCAGAAAAGCAACTGAAAAGTAAGTTTGTCTTCTTTCCTGAAATGGTATTGTTTGAGCAGTTTTCTTTGGGGTTGTTTTGGCTGTCTGGTGCTTCATATGGAACCTTGAGAGGGACTTCTAGGGTCCTTCGAACGTCCTTATTAATACTACTAAAGGTCACACAAAAGTAATATGCCTTTGTTCATTCATTGGTCTTGAAACCTGCCTGGCTCTCAAAGTGACTGGTTAACTTGTGGGCTATTTTTCTTGAACTTCCAAGCATAATTTGGAAAAATTATCCTGGACTTTTTTGTAGCTAAGGACCTAAACTAGATGGGAAAAGAAGTTGGAGCCCTTGCTTGGACAATTGCTGTAGGATATGTGGCCTGGAACTGGTACTGATGTCTGTGGAATTCCTCTGGTTGTTGCTGACTTGGGACCTTGTTACTCTGGTTGGCATGGCTTGTGTTGATGTTGTTGTTGCTTGATCATGAGCTTTTGAGGGTGTCATGGTTTGACTGTGTGTTGCTTGGACATGGTTACCTTTTGTTGCTTTTGAAAACTCAGCTGTTTGAACTTGATCTGCCTTGGACTTAACATGGGTGTGTTTGTTGGTTGTTGTCTGAACTGGATTGTCAAATGAGGTTGCTCCCCTAGCTCCTGCTTCATCCTCCCCATTTTGGAAAGATTTGAGCATCAAATCCCCAGGGTTCTCTTCTTCACTGTCATAGTAGGGGCTAAGGTCTCCTATGTTGAATGTACCATGAACTCCATACTCTCCTGGCAAATTTACCTTGTAAGCATTTGCTCCCACCTTCTCTATGATTTCAAAGGGTCCTTCTGCCCTAGGCATAAGTTTGTTCTTTCTTTTGCTAGGGAACCTTTCTTTTCTGAGGTGCAACCACACCAGATCACCTGCCTGAAACTCCTTCTTTCCTCTTAGCACCTTGGCTTTGATTTTGTATTGCTCATTAGTCTTCTCTATGTTTCTCTTAACCTGCTCATGCAACCTGAGCATCTGTTCTACTCTCTTCTTGGCATCATAGTTCAGTATTTCTTTAGGCACATTTGACAATTCTATGGGCATGAGTGGGTTGCTGCCATAGACCACCTCAAAGGGACTGTGGCCAGTACTTGATGAAGGGGCCCTGTTGAAGGCAAATTCTGCTTGGGCTAGCTTTAGATCCCAGTCCCCTAGTGACTTCTTCACAATGCACCTTAGTATTCTCCCCAGGGTTTTGTTGGTGACTTTTGTTTGTCCATCTGTTTGGGGGTGGTGGGATGTGCTGAAGAGCAACCTGGTGTTTAAGAGCTTCCACAGGGTCTTCCAGAAATAGCTCATAAATTTTGTATCCCTGTCTGAAACAATTGATCTAGGCACCCCATGTAGTTTGACTACTTCTTTAAAGTAAAGCTCAGCAACCCCTGATGCATCCTCAGTCTTCCTACATGGCACAAAGTGAGCCATTTTGCTGAATCTGTCGACCACAACCATGATGGAATCCTTTCCCCTGGGAGTCCTAGGTAGAGCCACAATGAAATCCATGTTGATGTCTTCCCAAGGCTTGTCAGGCACAGGAAGTGTGGTGTAAGGCCCTGCTTGGAAGGAACTTTTGGCCTTTTGGCAGGTGAAACATCTCCTAAGGACAGCCTGAACATCTCCTGCTATCCTGGGCCAATAGAAGTGATCTTACAGGATATCCAAGGTCTTCTGCACCCCAAAATGCCCTGCTAGCCCATTAGAGTGGACTTCCCTCACCAATAGATCCATGTATGAGCCTCTAGGGACACACAATTTGTTCCCCTTAAACATATAACCTTCCTGCAGCTGATACTTGGTTTCTTTTACACTAGGATTGTTCTGCAGGGCTAACCAATCCTCCATGAAATCAGGATCATCCTGGTACAGCTCCTTCATAAACTCAAAGCCTAGTATCTTGTGTTGAATTGTCACCAGCATGGAATGCCTTCTAGATAGGGCATCTGCTACAACATTTGACTTTCCTTCTTTGTATTTGCTTGAGAAATTAAAGGACTGGAGGTATTCAACCCATTTTGCATGTCTGGTATTGAGCTTGTGCTGGCCATTTATGTATTTCAGGGCCTCATGGTCAGAGTGAAGTACAAAAGGCTTGGGTTTGAGATAGTGGCTCTAGTACATGAGGGCGGCTCTCACCAAGGCATAAAATCCTTGTCATATGTGGAGTTATTGAGCTTAGCCCCATTGAGCTTCTCACTGAAAAAAGCCACTGGATTTCTTCCTTGGATGAGTACTGCTCCAATCCCTACCCCACTTGCATCACACTCTACTTCAAATAGCTGATCAAAATCAGGTAGAGCTAATATAGGTGCCTCACAAAACTTCTTCTTGATGAGCTCAAAGGCTGCTTGTGCCTCTTCAGTCCACTTGAACTCACCCTTCTTCATCCCCTCTGTTACAGGCACCATGATAGTGCTGAATCCCTGTATGAACCTCCTATAAAAGGAGGCTAGGCCATGAAAATGTTGGAGTAGGTGTCCTCCACAATAGTGCGCCACATAATAAATCTTATTAAGAAATATAATTGGGATATTTATTAACTATATATATGATTAGTCAGTTGATTAACGTAAATCAATAACAGTTGGCTGACTAGAGTTTGACGTTATTGTCGTATGACGGCGGTGATCAACTAATCCCTTTCGGTCACACCTAAAGGATGAAATCCAAATAGTAACTAATTATTTGTATACGATACAGTTAATTAGTACATTACATATATTCGATATGTACGAGAGTTAATTGTTAGAAATTGAGTTAAGAACTCAAATTCGATTAAGCTTTTTTTTCAATTATGCGATAATTGACTAATAAATTTATATCTTATTTTAATACGATTAAATAAGATTTAACTTAGTAATTAATCGTTAAATTACTAAATTAGTTGAGGTTTTGAGATAGAGGTAATTAGTTAATTATATTTACAAAGAGTTGTAAAATAAATTAACTAAGCATTGTGGGACCCATTATATATTGATATAATGGTAGAATATTACTTAAAATGTTAAGTACATATTATTCATTTATTTGTGTCATATAATTGTTATATGATCAAATTAACACTTAATTATACAAGATAATTAAGCATATGATTAATAAGTATTTGTGGGACAAATATCAAAAATCAAAATGGATCAAAATAAGGCTCACATGGCCGATTGGTGTGTAGTGTATGGTGATGATGGTTGTTCTTATTCATACTCACAAGCAACATGTGCTTATGACATGAATAATAAAACTAAAATCATTTTATTCACTACAACACATTACCACTTTGCATGACAATAAAATAAGAAGAAAAATCACTCTTTTGTGAGTGTGATGGCCGACCCTTTTGGCTATAAATAGAGCAATTGTTGTTCAATTTATTTACTTCTTGATTCTTGCTTATTTTATCATTCATCTCTCAAAACTCATCTTCTCTCTAAAACTCTCATATACTAATATTTCTTAAGTATTACTAGTGTAGTAATATAGTCTAATATTAGTAGTATAACATCTATCTTATTATCTAGTTAATAATAAGGGTAGATTATTTGGTATCATCTTAGTTCCACGTAGAGGAGATCTTCTAGTTTGGAGATTACTTGTGTTCATCCATATTTGTAGCTCAAGAACAACAAGAAGAAGTTCTTGTTGTGCCCATATATTTTCCAAATCAATGTGAGGAAATTTCTTCTTTTATATAAATGTCTTTATATTTGCATGCATGTTACATAGATCATTAAATACTAAATTAACAAGTAATTTAGCAACTAATTAGAGGAGTCTAATTAAGGTCTATGGACTTTCATGTGGTATCAGAGCTAGCTTGTAGCATGCATGTTCATTTTGGACATTTTTTTAAAGTTATAAGATAACTAATAAATCAAAGATTTTGAGTTAAAATACGATTCTGACAAAAAATTTTGGTGCATGTATACCTACTGACCTCAAAATGTTGTGGTCACCATTTCGTGTTTTATAGGGATTAATTTGCTATTTATTTTGATTTTTGGCGTTTAAACCGAGTTAACATGTATTTTATGAGTTAAAAGTTAACTACAAATAGTTGCATGTTGATTCTGGCCATGAAATTTTAATATGATCTCACATGCATGTCTTACATATTGTATGTAAAATTTCGTGACTTTTACTTATGTATTGCATGTTCATTGATTTTTATACGATAAAAGTCGATAATATGAGATTATAATGTTCATAAAAATGAAACGTCCTTTTATGGTCTTTAAAATTTTTGGTACATTTTACATTCTGATTTTGATCATACTGGTGAAATTTCATAATTTGTTTCATTGTTTTACTATATCTAATGATTTTTGATAAAACCATTAAATACAAAGTTATTTGTTCATGAAATTAATTTAATTTTTTGAGCAAATAATTTTTATTTTTATAGTTCCTGGAAATGTTCCAGAATGTAAGAAAATTTTGGTTTCAAATTTTATGATGTTTATATTTTATTTTGGTTTTATTTCATAATTGATATGATTAAACCGTAATATTTAGCAAATGAAATCAAATCGATCTAATTAATGACCAACAAAATTAGTAGTGACTAATTTTAAGTTCTAAAACATTTTAGTTAATTAGTTTGAATTTAAATGAGATTTAAATGTTGATAGTGATTTTTAATGGTTAAAAATCAATAAATCCCGGAAAAATCGAGCTACAATGAGCATGAATGAATTTAGGACGATTTTGGCATGAATTTTGCAGCAATTTATTTTATTTATGG
>JAIUZE010020281.1:0-11083 GCA_022085475.1 Heliosperma pusillum
AATGTAATGATGATACGATTATTTAATAACGATTAAATAATATTAGCTGAGACGAATTAAATGTAATTCGTAATTAAATATAAACCGTTATATTTAATCAATGTATATAATATAAGCTTAAACGAATTAAATTGTTCATTCGTAATTAAACATAAAATGATATATGTAATTAGCAAATTATAAATATACGGTTATTTATAGTTGACGTATATATTATATCACATGCTAATATAACCGAAAAAGGAAGGAGAAAAATAGTCTTTTTCTTCTCATATTTTTCGGCTATTTAGAGTTAAATAAAAGAAAATATCTTTTATTATTCTTTTATGGTAACTAGGTCAAAAACCTAATAACAAGAGGGTTAAAAAGAAAAAAAAATCTCCTTGACCTACTTGGTGGTTACACGGCCGAAATAGAGAAAAGGAGAACAAGTTTTTCTTCTTGAATGCTCTCTATCATTCATCATCACACAAAAGAAAAATTAGCAGTAACTTTTCTCAAAAATTCTAGCACAACAAGGCATATCTTGGAGCATCTTGGGTGCAACAATTAGGAGAATATCGACTTCGATATTGTTCATAGGCCATATTTTCTAGGATCAAAGGTTAATTCTAAATTCCTATAATTTTATATTATGCAATTTCATTTATGACTCGTAATTCATATACTATAGTTTCGTTATAATCCGTAATTTAATGACGAAATATACCGATATTTCCCACAAGTGGTATCAGAGCAAAGGGCTACGAAATTATTTTATATGTTTTCATAATTGATGAAATATAAGATTAGAATTTTTGTTCTGTTTTTTTTTGTTTTTTTTGTTTTCGGCTGAGAAAAGAGAAAAAAAAAATAGGGTTTTTTTTTTTGGTACTGTTCACGCCTAGAGAATTTTTTTTTTGGTACTGTTCAAGGCACTGTTCAGCCGTGGGGAAAAAAAATATATTTTGCCTTGTTTTTCCATTTTGATTCATTATAATTGTTGTTTTAAATAGTTAAGACGATAACATGATGAATTAGTAGTTGTTTTGATTTAATAAGGATTAAATTAAAATGTAAATGGAAATCAATTTGTATGTTCATCGCTATATATTTTCGGTATTCATTGATGTAGATATTCTTTTTAAATTGTTAAATTGAATCATCTAGTTTGTATCGATGTTTAATATTGATTAGATGTTGATATTTTGTACCGATCTTGAATATATTAGTAACATCAAATTTTTTAAAAAAGAAAAAGTTTCGGTTTTTATTATTTTTTTTTGATCGAAAGTTTTTTTTAATTCATTATAATGATAATGTTTTGTTTATTGTTGTGAAGAAGTTCACAATAATTGGATACCCAATTATTTTAAAGAGGTTTAAAATAATGTTGTATTAATTCATGTTAAAGAATATGAATTAAAATTGGATTATGTTTGGTTGGGACTATTGTGATTAATTAAGGAATTATCACATAATTTTGATCATTTTAAAAGGTGGTTTGGATAAATTACTCTTCATAATTAAAGAATTATGTCTTGAATGATTAATTTATAGTTGATGCATTTTATCTTGTTGAATGAATGGTTGAATGGTTTAATTTACGTATTTTTGCAATCGGTTGTAATTTGTATTACCTAGTGTGGCCTTAGTTGATCATGTTTTCGTAATGATGGAAACATGATTTTTGATGTAATTTTGAGATCTCAAATCTCCATTTTATTTTCATTAAATTACGTTTTTAAATTAGAATATAAATAGGTTTAAATTTTGTAATTTATTAAATGTATTTTGAGAAGACTAAAGATAGAGATCGGATTACTCACTTCCGCTACGTGGACCAAGATGGAACATCAAGACAAGCTTCTCGGGTCCAAATGGGTTGGATTCCAAAGTTGTATTTTTGTTCATTTTGGTAGATAGGCCACACTAGGACTTTGTAATATTTTTATGTATTTTTCCGTTCTTGTTGTTTTTCATCACATGATAGTTAGTGCATCATATTCCGCCTAAACCAAACCACCTACTACTAAATTGCATGAAAATTGACTCATATAGTTTGAATGTTAGTTATCATGGACATAAAGATGTCACTCGAATTTAAGCCATCATTTTAGTTTATTCATTCTCGCATGCTAGATATTAGTTCACTTAAAATTGAATTAAAATAAAATTGATGGGATCTTCTTCTAAACCTAAAATTGAGACTAGTCTTTATAGGCCAAACTACTATGAATCCCTTCTTCGTCGGTAGGCATATATGACCTTACCCTCCATATGACCCCTTCTACGTTGGGTAAGTAGTGTGTGTTGACCTATTTTATCTCAACATTATAGTCCGAAGAGTTTCTCGTGATTATGATGAAAGTCCATAGACCTTAATTAGACTCCTCTAATTAGTTGCTAAATTACTTATTAATTTAGTTTATAATGATCTATGTAACATGCAAGCAAATATAAAGACATTTACATAAAAGAAGAAATTTCCTCACATTGATATGAAAATTATATGGGCACAACAAGAACTCCTTCTTGTTGTTCTTGAGCTATAAATATGGATGAACACAAACCATCTCCAAAGTAGAAGATCTCCTTCAAGTTGCACCAAGATGACACCAAATAATCTACCCTTATTATTAACTAGATAATAAGATAGATATAATACTACTAATATTATGACTATATTACTACACTAGTAATACTTAGTAAATATTAGTATATGAGAGTATTAGTGAGAAGAAGAGTTTTAGAGAGAAGTTTGACAATTGCACAAAATGAAGTAAGTAAAAATGAACAACAATTGTTCATAATAAGGCCACTATGGCCGGATGTCAATGTCCAATTTTGGACTATTATTTTGTTCAATTTTTGTCACATGCATTAGAGTGGAGTGTTGTAGTATATATGATGATTATTTCTACTTGTTATGTCACTTTCATAAGTAACTAAATAGTAAAAATAAGAACAAAATCATCACCATGTAACTACTACCAAAACCGGTCCATTATGGCCTAGTTTGGTCCATTTTGATTTTTGATATTTGTTTCACAAATACTTATTGATCATATGGTTAATTATCTTGTATAATTAAGTGTTAATTTGATCATATAACAATTATATGACTCAATTAAATAAAGAATATGTACTTAACATTTTAAGTAATATTTTACCATTATATCAATATATAATGGGTCCCACAATGCTTAGTTAATTTATTTTACAACTCCTTGTAAATATAATTAACTAATTACCTCGATCTCAAAACCTCAACTAATTTAGTAATTTAACGATTAATTACTAAGTTAAATCTTATTTAATCATATTAAATAAGATATAAATTTATTAGTCAATTATCGCATAATTAAAAAATAAACTTAATCGAATTTGAGTTCTTAACTCAATTTCTAACAATTAACTCTCGTACATATCGAATATATATAATGTACTAATTAACTGTATCGTATACAAATAATTAGTTACTATTTGGATTTCATCCTTTAGGTGTGACCGAAAGGGATCAGTTGATCACCGCCGTCAAACGACAATAACGTCAAACTCTAGTTAGCCAACCGTTATTGATTTACGTTAATCAACTGACTAATCATATATGTAGTCAATAATTATACCAATTATATTCGATAATAAGATTTATTATGTGGCGCACTATTGTGGAGGACACCTACTCCAACAAGGTGATCTATGTTTTTATTCATTATGCTTCATAAACTTGTTCTAATGCTTATGTATCATGTATTGACTCATGTTTATCATATTTAAACTTATATGATTCTCTATTCTCATGTTTTGTGACGGTTTTTGGTATGTCCCACTTTGAGTCGGTTTTTACAAATGATACGGTTTGAGCACTATTTTTGTCTTGTGCTTTGTACTCTCATTCCCTTGGCTACCTCCACGTTCGTAAGGCTGGAATGTCGGAACGGGGAGGTATCCTACTGCTTAAATGCATGTGTTAGTGCGCATACGACGACGTTGTTGGGAGTTGAACGCTATGCGTTGATCGACCCGGCCGTCAAATGTTGTATACTTGCGAGGTGGTGTTATTTGCATGTAGCGTACCGCTTGTTATGAGGCTTGAGCTGTTTTTCCGCCTCTTTCGTGAATTGATCTCCCGAATTTGGGGTACTCGGCATATATATTGTAAGCCCGAGTCTTGGATGCGAAATGTTATCGCATGTCGAATCGGAACACGTTATATTCCGAGATCCTGGCCAGGTTTAGACTAGGACCGTATTATTATCGTCGTGCTACCAGGAGGAAATTAGTCTACATATACGAAATGTAGCATCGTGTATGAGTTCAAGGAAATGTTTATCCCGTGGATGCCTTTTAATCATACTTGCCATGTACACGGTGCTAGTGCGTTTCATTTACCGTGAGAGATGTCATCTTTGTGTCGTCGTTCTTGAATGCGTGATTTCATGATATTATTCATGGTCATGGCTGATTGGCACCTCTATTTATTGGGTTTGTTTGAATGGATGATAATATGATGGATTTATTGTTATCATCGCATGACTTGGCATGGTTTGTTTGTCGAGTCTCAATCTTATCAAACTTATACCGCTAACGGTGAGATGCAAGCCCTAGTGAGCGTATTCGGTTGCCTAAGAGTGTCTTCCCCGAGTTTTTGTATAACATGATGGTTTCGGACTTGTACTTCTTATGCTCTTATCATGATATATTGAATTGCCTATCTATCCTTATCGTATCTCACATGTATATCCTTATGTATGCATGCTCTACTTTTGTATTTCCTTTTATGTACGTTTAATGTGATATGGCTGGGAGAACCCGGAGTTACTCCCCACTGACTGTGGCGTTCATGTTTTTCATGGATGAACAGGTTGATTGCATGGATGGCTTTTTGCTTGTGGTATTTTGGGTTCGGGTGTGAGCTAGCGTGCGTTGTCCCTGGATTAAAACACCTCTAGACGATTTTAGCTTGTTTGCTAAACACTTTTACTTGTTAACTTTTTGGAGAGACCTCGTCTCTTGATGTAGTATAATTCGTACTTTAGTTTGTAATATATGACACTCCTCGTATTCTTTCCTTGCATGTATAAAAGTTTTTAAAACTTCATATTTCCGCTATATAATTCACATGCTTGTATGTTTTATCTTTCCACATTCGCGAGGGTTGTCACAGTTGGTATCAGAGCTTAATCGCTCCCGACGCACACACGTGAACCCTAAACTTAAACTACTTTGAAATAATAAATGAGAGATGGGTAGACTTAAAGACCTAAGGTGGTAGTCTTTGGTGTACTTGATGTTTGTTAGGTTCTAACTTGTTTGTTGATTGTGTTGAGTGATGTTATGTTTGTTTGTATCTACCGTCTTATGGTGGATCATTGTGTTACCTAGAAGAAGTATCCTCTACCGAAGATTTGAAGATTGACGAGCTTAATTGAAGTGTATTTCTTCATCATCGATGTTTTCTCTCGTCCTTAATGTATCATGCTCTCTTCCTTCTATCTA
The DNA here is from genome assembly GCA_022085475.1 of Heliosperma pusillum. Classification (NCBI taxonomy): domain Eukaryota; kingdom Viridiplantae; phylum Streptophyta; class Magnoliopsida; order Caryophyllales; family Caryophyllaceae; genus Heliosperma; species Heliosperma pusillum. The sequence continues at coordinate 5,482 of JAIUZE010020281.1, forward strand.
AGTGCTTCTTTCTCTTCCATCTTGTTTGCCTCTTGGAAATTACTCTTGATAGTTCCTCCATCTTACCATTGGTATCCTTACCTTCCTCTTGTAACATTTTTGTGGATGCCATACCGATTTGTTTGTGGTATATTAGACTTGGTCAAGTCGGAAGAACTTTGAATTTTGTGGAATATTAGTGTTTGTTAGAATGAGTTTTGTGATTTGAGGAAAATGGAGTAGATCTAAATTCACCCTATATTGATGATTGGTTGTAACTCTAAGGAAAAATAGTAAGATAAGTTTGATTATTTTAATGCTTGATGCTTGTCATGACTAATGTGTGGATAGTTCATGATGTTTGATGGTGTAAGGTTGAATGAGTTGGCTAGGACTTCTTAACCCATTAGCGATTTAATCTTTTGAATTTAGGAGTTTGAATGATGCCTTGAGTTGTAAAATGCTTTTGAGACTAAGTGAGTTCTGGTGGATTCTAGTTTATGTGGTAGAGTATAGGCTTGGTAAAAAAAAAAGCATTTGGCTATAGTTCTTGGATTTAAAGATTTGATCTTATCTTATGGTATCGGAGACTCGTTTGGAGTAGTAAGGTTTCGTTGTAAGTTGAACCATATTATTTGAGGATTATGATGTGAGCTATGATGGAAATACCTTGGGACGTTAATGATGATATTTGACTTGAGGTTGTACTTTGTTATAATGAACAGTGGGCTATTGATGTTGATAATGACGTTTTGTTGTCGGTGTTCTACCTTGGGCCGTAGGAGTTGAAAAGAGATTAGATATGGGAGAATGTCTTATTGGCTTCTTCGGTTTTTGAAAACCTTGGGGAATGTGTCACAAATTATGGAGTTGAGAGAATGTTATTATGCTTGAGTTGCAATTCCGCAATTGGGAATCCGTGTTATATGAAAGGGCGGATAATCGATTTGTTAAATCTAGGTGTACCTTACTTTGATGATTTGTGGTACGATGGTCCCTTGTAAGAGACCTTTGTTTGCAATGAGTTGCTTTACTATCACCCTAAGTCTGTGAAAGGAGAAATTTTGTGGATTAAATCTTAAACCTTTACCCGTGCCATCATTCCTTTTCATTTCCATTCTTGAATGTTTTTGTCAAGATTGATCTTTAAGAAATCGCATGCTGGTATCTTATTTCTTACTAGGATATATTCATACCTCTACTATCTGCTTTGTCTCTTTCTTGACCTCATTATTTTTCAGCGCTCCTCTCTTGTAATCTCGTGCCTTATTTATTCCCGTGTTCTCCTTGAGATTCCTTATCGTTTTCTATCTCGTTGCTCCTTCATCTTTTCTCTAGTGGATTGGATATTCCGTTTGTAAGGCTCAGAGAATAAGTGTAATGTATTTTTGGAATTCTTAGGTTAGAATATGTGTTTTTTAATTGAGCAAATTTCAGGTTGTATTTGATCATGGAAAATAGGACTTAAGCTGGAGGATGAATCCTAATAGTTATAATACATCTTCTCCTAGTAGTTTTGGATTTGGAGCTTGGTACTCTAATGTTATTTTGAGAATTTAGTTAATCATGATAATAGTTCGTTGTTGTTGGGTACTATAACGGTTGCTTGGTATGTCATTTGGGAATTAGATGTTTCTAATTGGTGGATTCTAAAAGGGACTTTGCTTTAGGGTAATTGAGTTGGTACCCAAAGTTTGAGGAGTTTTGTCATCAATGAAAATCGATTCATTTTGAGTTTTAGATGATCTAGATGATTTGAATGGTTATCTGATTGCCAAGTAATTGGCCATTTGTAGTTTGGAATTAGTAATTCTCTTTTGTTCTTAAGGAACCGTAGTTTGTGTTGGAGCCAGTGTCCTCCACAGTTAGTGCAATAACATAAATAAATCTCTGTAGGTTCACAGGGTATACTTTGTATAATAATCAGTTGATTAACGTTTATACATAACGGTTGGCTTGCTAGATAAGTTTGACGTTATTGTCATACAGATGGTGGTGATCAACTGGTCCCTAAAAGTCACACCTATAGGATGTGTTTGAGAGATGTGATTATTTGAGAAAATAATCATATTGATGCCCTAATATATGACTAAAAGGTTAGTCAGTGTATTTGACTAAAAGGTTAGTCAATGTGATGATGAGACGATTTTTTAATAACGATTAAATAAAGTTAGCTGAGACGAATTAACTGTAATTCGTAAATTGGATATGTAGTGTAAGCTAATTAAACATAAACCGTTATAATTAATTGGCAAATTTTAAATATACGGATATATATAATTAATGATGTATTATAATATCGGTCCATGTAAAACGACGATTATAAGATATTACATTATATTCGAAACTAAAATGGCCAAAAACGAATGTATCCAGATACACTCGGTTTTTAGTCAATGGGTAATTATTTTGAGGAGACCAAATCTCCTCATATAAAAACCCAAATGTGCCGTGAGAAAGGAAAAGGGTAATTGGAGTTTATAATTCTAAAAACCTAATTTTATTCTCTAGGAGCCTCCATCTAAACATCTCACAAAGGAAAAAGTTAATAGTAACTTTTGACAAAAATCACAAAACAAAAGTTAACAGTAACTTTAGTTCTCTTTCTAGCAAAAAAGAAGGGTATATCTCATACAATCTTGGGTGCAACGATTAGGAGGATATCTACTTTGATATCTCTGTTCTTTACGCCAATTGCTAGGACCGGAGGTTGATTTCTATATCTCTACTCTTATTCATGTTTTCGTTTATGACTAGCATTATCAAATTATTACTTTTCGTTATAATCCTATTATAATTGTTTTGTGGTAATACCGATTTCCCACAAGTGGTATCAGAGCATAGGCCACGAAATTGTTTTAATTTGATTTCATAAACCGAAACTGTTTATGCCGCTGTGTGTTTGACTCGATCGAGGACTTAAGTGTCTCGATCGATCAGTTTTTGTGTATGTTTTGTCTCGATCGAGGGCTTTATTTGCTCGATCGAGCAGTTTTCTATAATTTTTGGTCGATCGAGTACTTGTATTTGCTCGATCGAGCAGTTTTCTAAATTGTTTTGGTCGATCGAGTAATGTTTATACTCGATCGAGGTCCCTGTTTGTCGACTAGGAAGAATTAGTCGATCGAGAGACTTTATTGTTTAATTTCTTCTCGATCGAGTACTTTACAGAATCGTATTTCTTTTCGTATTCGTTTTCATTTAGATTTATTTTGTTATTTTAATTTGTTAAAATAACATGCAATGAATTTGTAGATGTTTTAATTTAATAAAGATTAGATTAAAATGAAAATGGAAATGATGTTGAATGAGTTTATCATTTGAAAGGATATTGATTTTTCCCTATTTTGTCGATAAGGACCGTTTTGATGAAAAAAAAATTTTGCTCAAAAATTTCTGTTTTTCGTGTTCAAGTTTTTTTGGCCTTTAATTGTACATTATTCGGATTGTGTATAATTAATGTGAAACGGTTCACATATGCTTAATATCTTACATTTTAAAGCAGTTTGAAATGTTTAGGATAGTTCATTTTATCAGTAAAATGAATCGGGATTGTAATTGATGTGGGTAATTACAGAATTACCACATAATTATAATCTATGTTAAAGGGTGGTTTGGATAATAAAACATCGTTATAACTGTATTATGTCTTGTATGTTTTATTTCAGTTGATGCTTTTATAATGTTTTTGGATTGTTTTGAATGAATTTTAACGTTTTTACAATCAGTTGTAACTTAGTGTGGCCTTAGTAGATTGTGTTACCGTAATGATGGTAACATAGTCTTAGATGTAATTTGAGATCTTGAATCTCCATTTTTTTTAGTTTTGGGTTTTGAAATTAGAATGTAATAAATAGGATCATTGTAATTTTATTTATTGTAATTTCAAAGAAGACTAAAGATGGACATTGGAGCTCACTCCCGCTACATGGACCAAAAGGATGATCAAGTCAAGCTTCGAGGGTCCAATCAGTTGGATTCCGAGTTGTATTTATTCTTTTTGGTAGGATAGGCCACACTAGGACATGTTTTTTTTTACGTTTTTCCATTCTCGTTTACTTTCCATCACATGATAGATATAATTGCATCATATTCCGCCTAAACCAAACCACCTAAACTAATAAAATGCATGAAAATGATTCATATAGATTGAATAATTTTAATCATGGACATACAGATGTCACTCGCTTTTAGGGCCATCACCTTAGTTTAAATCATTCTCGAGTTGCTAGACATTCGTTCACTTAAAATGAATTAAAGTTAAGATGATGGGACCTTCCCCTATAAATAAAATTGAGACTATTCTTTATAGGGAAAACTACTATGAACCCCTTCTTCGTCGGAAGTCATAATATGACCCCTTCTACGTTGGGTAAGTAGTGAGTGTTGACCTATTTTATCTCAACATTATAGTACGAGTAATATCTCGTGATTATGATGGACTAAAGATAGAATTTACAGAAATTTATCCACCAGGAATTCTAAAAGTAGAATTAGCCAAGAGGTTGGCTTATCAATTTACAGAAATTGAGTCTTGGATCATTTATATAATTCTTGAGGGAGGTCAATTGTATAAATGCACGAGTCATCGAATTAAACTGTTTTTCATTAGACTCAAATTTTTAAAACGATGAAACTTATCATATTTATTTTCTTTTTCCACAGTCATATATTCAGATATAACTGCTAATAACAAATGGCTGGCCATACTGATGACCCAATGCCAAGTGCCACGCTCGGAAGTGAGTCCTGGCTTAAGATGTTCATGGACACCATGAACCAGTCAACGCGACTGAAGAATAACGGGTCCAACTTTGCGGACTGGGAGGCATCATTACGGAATGCTGCTGTGACAACCCTCGCGAATGCGGAAAGATAAAACATACAAGCATGTGATAAGATATGCGGAAATACGGTATTTTAAAAACCTTTAAACATGCAAGTTATATAACACGAGGAGTGTCAAAATATTACAACTAAGTAAGGAAATACAACAAAGAGACGGGGTCTCTTAAAATGTTAGCAAAGAACAAGTGTTTAACAAAACTAGCTAATATCGTCTAGAGGTGAACTTCCAGGGACAACGCCCGCTAGCTCACACCCGAACCCCAAAATATCATATCCAAAAAGTCATCCAAGCAAGCAACCTGTTCATTCATGAAAAACATGAACGCCACAGTCAGTGGGGAGTAACTCCGGGTTCTCCCAGCCATATCACCTTTAACGTACATATAAGGAAATACAAAAGTAGAGCATGCATATATAGATATACATGTGAGTTACGATAAGAAAAGATAGGCAATACAATATATAATGATAAGATCATGTGGAAATCAATTCCGAAACCATCATGTTATTCAAAGACTCGGGAAAGACACCCTTAGGCAACTATATACTAACTAGGGCTTACATCTCACCGTTAGCGGCATATACTTGATAAGATTGAGACTCGACAAACAAACCATACCAAGTCATTCAATGATCAATCATATAATCATTCATCCAACCATACCAATATATTGACGACATCTCTCACGGTAACTGAAACGCACTAGCATCGTGTACAATAGCAAGACAAGCCAATGGAAGTCCACAGGATAAGACGTTTCCCTGAACCGTAACG